>JAQIWI010000599.1:0-26780 GCA_034698825.1 Deuterosminthurus bicinctus | reverse complement strand
TTTCTTCATAGTTGCAGCTTTAATTATGATCCTTGAGATTTTCCCAACAAGTACCATGTCTTCGATGACTTCGGTACACGATTGCTGACGACAGAAAATGAAATGAGCTAAGCACCACAGCATTACTATATAAATCAGATTGATGCATTTATTTCCAAGATAAACTACTACACATTATTTCATTTTATCATGTGACGAATTAATAGTACTGCTGCAAATAAATCCTACTGGAATACAATATTTGGTATGGTGATGCTTCAATGATTCATGTCATAATCTTCGTATAATTACAAAAATGAAGTCTACTGCTGTAAAATTACTTGAAATAACGGAGTGATTCACAAAGTCATATTCATGAATATGATTTAATCCTGCTCGAGCTAATGCTGGTGATCTTCCTGGATCTTCTTGAAGGCATTCACTACCATAGTTGACTGCAATTGCTGTCTCCAAACAAATGGCCGAACTTAAAACAGACATGACAGTAGCCTCTGTTGAAGGCTACGCGGTTGCTTATTTCCTGCGGTCTGAAGTGGACCGTCAGAATCATCGGACGAACTCCAGTTTGGTGCACTGGCGGGCGCGATGGTATTGCCTGCCGCCAGGTGTGGTCATCCATATCACGGTACATGTGTGCCTCCAGAGTGTCCTTCATATCTATCATGGCCTGATAGATAACTGCCCCATTGCCATTGAAATGTACAGCTCTGTACATGGGCTGGAAATCCAATGAATTGTCTATGAACAAGTTGTTTTCTGCACCATTATCTAACATCTTCCTACGGGTGTAGTCAATAAGTGGCACTCGACGAACTTCTGTCTGCTGCAGCAGAATAGCCTCCGGCTCCGTTAGAAACACTGTAACATCAGCATACTTAAAATCACGGTATCGGACGGACTCGAAAGTCTCCCAGTTGGTGACCCATTCGTCTTGCATATGATTCGACGCCCCGACTGGTTCACAAGACAACCCAAACACTTCAGCTCGTATGCGAGCCATTCCATGTAATTGGCTCATGAAGCTGTAGTTGAGGATACCAGGACTCCTGACCCAACCAAACACATGATCCTGACGGCGGTCGACATTATTGGCGGCGCTGAAACAAACGAAAGACTCCGTTTTCAAATTATTCCAACATATGCAACGAAATGAGTTAATTATAGCTTACTTCTGTTGTGGTTGGACTATGGCGATAGCCTGATGATTTGCACCCGCACCAGCTCCGTACCGAGCGTGGTTGTTACTACCCCCAGCAGCACCTTCCACCACTTCCCTGCGAAACCAACAACACACGACACGAAGTTATAACTTCATTTAATTTTCTTCAGCCGAATTACACAGACTCACCTTTGTTCTCCAGTTCCTTCCATGTCTTTTCAATGATGTCGACTTTCTGTTGTCCTTTAAAATTGACCCTTCCTCTCGGACACTTCACTCCGCAGTGACACTGAGTCTTTCTGAATATAGGAGCTGCAGTACGTTCTAATGCTTTCACACTTGGTTCTGTAGAGCCATTAGTCTCCGGCAGGACAATTTAGCGCCGAATTCAAATTCCCAACTTGTTTGTTTACAAACTCTTTTCACCCCAATGGAACAGTTTTTCATGGAGTGTTTCCATCGACTTAATTAAATCTTCATCAAATTGTATGTACAATGACAACTATTATATTTCTGCAGAATTCCAATTCATAATTCAAGTAAATACGATTATATTTAAGTGTTGCAGATACACATTGTCATCTCTAAAGTCAAAAATTCATACCACACGCAAATTTAAAGCGCTGCTTAAAGAACGAGGCATACAAGACCCGCATGGCTCGTTAACTTGGAAATTCGGTGAATTACTACTTCTATTCAAACCTGAACTTGCTGAAATTCATCCACAGGCGTGGGTGTTTCACCTTCATTCATTTTCATGGAGGCTTTATATACAAAGTCACTCGTAATTCTCACACCACCTCATGTCATACATACACCTTTGAATTTATTTCAATGCATATGTCATTATAAATCCGCCGACCACTTACCTTAGTGTGGACATGCATTTATTTTGAAGTGGACTGTTTGGAGACTTCATCACTTTAATTGCAGTAGCCGTTTGGTCGGGAAATAAATCACAGTCGAAATAAACAACTTCAGCTGAAGAAAAGTAGTACAATGATGAAACTGTGGAAGTGGTGACAATAGAGACAACAAAATAAGATCAGATGGAAAAGAATCCAGTGTGTTTGTGTAGGTGGACTCATTTTTAACTGCAAGTTCAATTTGCTGTCGTAATTGCTGCAACACCTGAAGAAGGAAATCATTGTTATTATTTACTTTGAAAAGGTTTAAAAGGTTGCTGACATTTGAGTTTTGAATTTTCCGGGTGGATTCCCATGTGATGATCCCAGAAAACGTACGTGGTCAGTATGAGGTTACGTTCGATTACCACGTATGACGACTTAGAATAACACAGGCTCCCAGTCGTGTAGGCAGTGTATGGCGTGAGCTCAGACGAGAAAGGTTTAATTTTCTGGAGCAATTACGGATTCAGATTTAAACAGCAATGGAACGTAACGAAGGAAACAGGTAAGTTAATTAAATTAAGTTCAAGTGGTGACATGAATTTTGGAATTTGAGATTAGTTGTGCTGCAAAATGTTGATTTTATATGATTAAAGTGGTGAGGGAAGTGAGAATCCTCCAGCAGAAGTGCTTGGATATTTCATGGACAAAGTCCAAAGTTGGAGGAAAATTGGCAAACACAGTCGAACGTGAGTTATGAAATTGAGTAACAATGAATTGATTTTGTTAAAATAACTTTCATTATTTATAATGATATCCTCAGCGGAGGCTATGAATGCGATAATGTTGATTTCATGAATGTTGTACTGATCAACAGGCGGGTACCCTCCCCCCCACGCCTGGAGCCGACGGCACTGTCCAGCCTGGGTAACAGTGAAAATATGGGCGATGCTGCAGCAGCTGAAGAATTGTGAGTGCTCATTCATAATAAAATTTGAATTAGTTAGAAGGGTGGAGTGCTCACAGCGTAATTGTAGCGACATGTGGTGACCCTATTAGTTTGTTTTTGTAGTGGAGGAGGTTAAAGGCAAGTGCGTGGAGAAGAAGAAGTTGAAGCAGAAATCGCTGATGCAGTAAACGATCCTCCAGCTGGACAAGCTGAAAGGTGATTGGAATTATTGATACTTATCCCATTATTGGAACTTGCTTGAAAATTTTATTTGTTGTAGTGGCCGAGGTGACGTTGATGAACAGCACATCCTTCAAGAGGGGGGGGACACTGCAGCTGCAGGAACGTGTGGAACTGGTATGGAGCCCACAGGAAATGGTGGTAGTAGTGAGAGCAAACCACCAATGCGGTGATGACTGCGGATAGACCTTCAGGAGCTGAAGAACAGTGAGTTGTGGTGAACAATATGATAATGAAAACATTGAAGTAATAATATTGAATTTGTCCCTCTACAGCGAATTGCCTAAAGCTAGTGATGTACACGAAGGGTGTCTTGTTGACAACTTGAATGAAGCAGCTAAGGAATCTGGTGAGAAAGTACCTGCAGCTGCAGATGTACAAAGGTAAATAAAGTAACGAAGAGTTGTACGAAATGCTGTGCAGGTTTTTATGACCACGCTGTGTTGTATAGTATTGAGTTGCCAGGAGGTCTCCCGGATGACCGAGCTAGGGAAGTAGCAGAGGAACAGCGAGATGATCAGGGAGCTGCCGTAGTGAAGGAGCCACAAGGCATAGTACAACAAGCAGAGGGTGCGGTCGTAATCCAGGATGGTTGTAGGGAATGGAGCACAAAATGATGAGGGTGTCGCTGTCATGGACGAGCCGAATGGAAATGATGGTGAACCCCAGCCGGGTGCTAACGTAGTACAACAGCAACAAGGACCTTAAGATGAAGACCAGGTGGTGGCTAACGTCGGCGGAGGCCAGCTAGAGCAGTAAGCGAACATTACAACCTGAATGCACATAGTTTGTGGATACAATTTTGATTTCGTGTATTGTTTGTCTTAGCCGGTATGAGCCTATTCCGGGAGAAGCTCATGTGTTCCCTTGGGTGGCGAACCCAGATTTGTTGAACTATGATGTTCTGGCCAGAATACCGGAGGTTACAAGGGGGTTTGCGGAAAACTTCCGATTAGAGTGTGCGGCCGTTGGTAGTTCTAACCATATGAGCAACAGTTGGGTGACACATTGGACCACATTGGACCGTTATCGAGACGTCCACTACGAAATGGCACAAGTGGTCGTGCTGGTGACCTCCGCAGAGGCAGATATCCTTTGTGCTAGACAAGCATATGGGCGACCGTCACCAATAATGGATATTCGCTAGAGAATGGAGCGTTATGAAGAGGACAGCTACCTCAGTCTTGAAAATGCACAAGACTTTCAGCCGTTCTACAGGAACCTGAACTTCAGAGGAACCGGAAAGGTCATTTACCAGGCAATGAAAGATGTCTACGACGAGCTGCAATACAGATTGTACAAGTATATGGATGGCCCATCGTACGACCAATCTATACCAGCGCGGCCCCCTGTGCATCAAGCAGATGTGCGGCCCATGATATTAATGGTCCATTTCGATCCGTATGAAAGCAATCGGGTTGCTTTCAATCGAGGTTACTGCCACTTGTGCTTCGATTTTAGCCATTTGTATGGAGGGACGAATTGTCGGAAGGGACAACTCTGAGGCCTTCACGGAAATCTCTAGCAGGATCTGTACTGAAATCTCCAGCAGGATTTTTGACAGCAGCTTAAGTTGAATGAATTAATGTTAATGAACATGAATTGTAGAATGAGTAGTAACAGAGGCATGGTTGCAAAGTACTTGTAGTATGATTGACATTGTTGCAGTACAGTAGACTTTAATATATTATATGATTGTAGTACAGGCTCATTAATTTACAGCAGTGCACACTTGTTTTATTTTATATTAATTATTATCTGAGCAATGAGTAAATGAGAAATAAATATGAAATTGAAAATGTCAAGCGTCAAGTTTTATTACCCATGCATACGTGCTACTAAGATGTCCAGCTGGAGAAAAGCCAGAAACCTATAAACATGGAATGTACATCAGAGCAACTGTGGACGATATGACGTGAAAAAAGGAGTACATTCCTCGGGGGTGAGATTTACAGAAAGAGTGCATCGGTATGAAGTCAAGTGGATTTATTCATCTGCAGAAATTCATGAATGGACATACAGGAAAGAAGTTTGCTGGGCAATTGATGAAATGATGCAGAACTCGGCCATTTTAAATGGTTGAAGTGACAAACCATAATGTAGATAAAAAATTATGTTGTGCAGCACCAGCAGGTGATCATTACTTGCACAAAGAAGTGGTCGGTATTAGAGGTCAATAATTGAAGGGAAACCAAATAGTTTTGCATTATACAAGAAAAACATTTGCTAAGTGCAATTTGTGGAAACAAATGGGGGAACTAGCGAAGTATTTTCGAATTAATCCCGCACAAACCGTCATTGGATGAGACTTCATGCGGTTGATTGGCAGACAAGGCAACGAAGAGCGGCAGCACCACGTCGTGACGCAGAGAAGTCTTTGTGAGTTGTAACAGTCAAGCATTCCATTGTGATAGTGTGAGAGCAGGAGCACGCAGTGGCACAAGCACCCATGAGCGTTGATCCGAAAAAAATTGCAGGGAAGATGGAAGGTGACGAAAGTTCGGAAAGTTTACCGGGGATTAGTAAGACGAAGACTGCTAAAAAGAAAGTGAAAAGTACTGCTGCTGGACGAGGGCAAAATTCAGCTGAAGTTGATGCGGGACCTGAACAAGTTGACCAGCAGGGCATGAAGAACATGGAGGTTTCTAAACCGGTTACTGCCAGAATTCGGACCACAAGAAAGACCTGCAGCCAACAATTACAGGAGGTAGACTTAGAGCCAACACCAGCAGGAGTTGAGACTGGAAGCTTGGAAAGTCAGGTATGGTACACAAGCAATTTGATAGAATTTATGAAATTTTATACTGAAATTTAGTAAACGACTAGTTGATGCGCTTAAATGGCTTGAAGTTATCAAATCGTTATTATTACTATAACAGGTTTGTTTTAGTATTCTACACAAGATTTGGAATCTGACCACGGCTGTGGAGGGAATGAATAAAAAGATGACGGAAATTGCTTCCGAAGTGGACAAGGTGAGTGTGTTGTGAAATGACTTGATAAGAAAGTTTGTGTTATCAAGACAATAGTATAGCTGTAATGATTTTCGTAGGTCAAAGCAAAAGTGTCTTCAATGAAGGATGACCTGGAAGGCCACATTGAGAAGTTCACGACATTCGACTTGGATACGACAAGCGATATTCACAAGCTCAAGGAACTGCACAAAGACATCAAGGACATGGTGGTTCAGGAATTCGATCTTAAATGCTTGGAGATCGATGAAACTCGGGATGCCCTCGACACCCTCATTTCCACAGCAGTGGGGGAAATTAAGCAATCTATCCCAGGTACAGGATGATGAAACCCATTATTTCTATATAGACATGCATTAATTATGGGAACTTATATTTATGATTTTGTTTTGAAAGCCCAACCACAAGGTAATCAAGTGCTGATGATGGCAAACTCTGGAGCCTGCGGAGGAGATTCCAGCTGACAATTCTGCTCAAGACGCACGGAAGGATTCTGGTGAAGATTCCCGTGACAATTCCGCTGAAGAGTCCGGTGACGGTTCCGATTCACAGTCAAATGGGCCTTCAGCAGAAGATAATTATAGTAATTAAACGTAGTACACAGGCTAGAATTACTTTTGTGTTATCTAGTATGAAAATATAGTCTCAATTGTCATTAATTGTACGGATAGCCATGTCATATGAAAAGTATGTAGCCCAAGCATGAAACATGTATTAATTATACTAAAATGTATGACATATTAAAAGTATGGACTGTAAGCTGGAAGGTTTATTAAATGGATGTAATAAAAATTTGCAAAATCGACGCGAGGAATTTTTATTGCACACCCAGTTTATTACCATGATAGCGCAACCCGCAAAATCTCACACGTACACATCACAGAAATCAGCATCTCTTGCCATCCTGCTGGAGACCCCACAGTTCGTCATGTCATTCTTCCCAGTAGGCAACCAGAAAATACTGTATACTAAAATCCCCCATGATAAGTCATGTGAAGTACAGCAGTCTATGAGCATGACAGAAAACTTCATCCCACAGCAGTGTATCAGTATGGTGAAAAACCTCACCGCACACCATACTCGTGGCTGGGGCATCTAGCCGACGCAGGCGCACTCGACGCAACCAATCATGGACGAGGTAGGAGGCACCCACGTTTCATACCGGGCTACCCCAGTTTTCCTAACTAGAATTGCTCAATTTCTGGATGAGGAAATTCCTCACCCTTGTCATTTGGCCCAACGTGTTGCTTTGGGTATAGAAGAGATAATGCAATTTAAACTATAGCTAACAAAGAAGAAGTTAATTCTATCACCACCGTCATCACCATCATCGACCCCCGAGCCTCGAAGAGGATCTATTACAAGATAGTTTGTTCATGACAGGGTCGTTTCAACATAAGCTGCCAAATTCTGGGTACAGAGTGTGTGTGTGTGTGTGCTAATTCCTCTGATCTCTGATCCATCTGAATTCTCCTCATCAGCAGCTCTAAATCCTGACAGCTCTTCGCAGTATTATCAAGCGTCACGGTAGTGCTATTTGCCGCTTTGAAGACTCCTAATGGGCGTTGCATCATACCGCTTCGACGTGAGAATCCGATTTTCTGCAAGCCTCTTCTACCCATCTCAAATCCCTCATACTCTCAGCACACAGAGCTCTAGTACACTTAAACCAATTTCACACCAAATTACACTAATGACGGCGTGTGTGCACATGAAGGGTAGCAGGCCTTAAGATTTGTTGAAAACCTCCGATGCCAGCAATAATTTGACTCACACACCAACTAAACAAAGTTTTTTGTTTTTGTACGTACTTTTCTCGGCCTAGCGCTTTTATTAACTTGCTCAACTCTTCACATCTTCCCCCTGTCATATGCAATTAACCACCTGTGATCAAGAGTTCAATCATCGGACTATAGTACTGCATCATTGCTCGACTCAACGTTGAAGTACGGCGACGGTAAGCCAGCCTTGCGTACGTGCAGAAAGAAGAGCGAGGAGCTCTTTGGCCTTTTAGTTGCCAGCATATACTCAAGTTGATAGGTCCGGGTCACTTGAGTGGCACTGGGATGGCGCCAGAGTTCTTCATTGGGCCATAATACTACTGTCGTGCTTCTGCTGTTTTAGCTTTCTCCGTCGCTCTCTCATATTCTCACTGACTAAGTAGTCAACTTGACAGGCACAAGCCGTATCGACGGGTACTGAAGGATTGGAGCAAAGGAGAAGAAAACAAGAGAAAAAGGATGAGCTCCATCGCCAAAGGAAAAAGGATAAAAAAAAGATACTAACAGATTCTGGCAGGTCTGAGTGGAAAGATCATCTATCGTATTTTTCATGGCGCGATTAATTATCTTGATGGTCTGTTTTTCACCTCGGGGGTTTTCCTCTCTGCCCATTCTAAATAGATAGGCGTCAGTTAGAATGGAGAAAACGTGCGATGCACAGTACAGTCAGTGTGCCTGTTTGGGGCATAGTATTACAAGTATGCCTGTCTGGCATGAGCCACATATAAGTGTGCTATATCCTATACAATTGCGAAGAATCACAAAACTTCTTCCTTATGTTAAAAAGAAAGCTTGCACTGCTGGGGCTGGGTTATTATTGAATCGATCTACTCTGCATTGCCGATGCATGTGTGAAGGGGGGAAGGAGGGGGAAATGGACCTAGGATCGATTTACCTTTCTTCCGAGTAAAAAACCCCAAGAGGTGTGTCTTATGTAGTAGAACACAGTGCATTATCCGATGCACACACAAACAAACACATAGACCCACCACAGAGGGTCTCGTGAAGGCAATGACATGACCTACCAAATCCGCTTGGATTAACACACAACATCGCATTAGCTTGTCTAATATCCGATAGCAATTATTATAGCATGTTTTTACGCCTCTATGACTTTTCGTCATCCCATAAAGCATCTCCCGCTGTGCTCACTCAGATTTGAACATCTGAATGAGACATACTGGACGGATTGTGACGACAAGCGAAGAAGACAAGACAGTAAAAGGGATAGCACCAGAGAGCTGAAAATGAGGAGACGTAGCATGAAGATGTCAACTTTACTTTTACAAGCGCCACATTGCTCATGTACAACACACAGTGCTCCTCGACCCGACGTCGCTGGTACTTAAGTACAGACGCACTTCAGCGATAAACAATTGCCGTATATGGCTCTCAGCGCACTCACTTGAGACAGCGGCAGCAGAGATGGCAGAAGATCGAGAAAGGAGGTATAGGCATGAAAGTAAAAAAAAATGAGATTGAATGGTCAAAACTGATTATGGTAACAAGAGAGGTTACAAAAGGCAGTGGACCTTGTTTTCATGTCAAACAAATAAATTTCATCAAAATGTATGCCTCTCACATTCCTCCCTCCACTGTTGAGGAGGAAAGTATTGCTTTGCTCTCAAGCTACCGGGCTTCCCTCTCTCTACCTATTTTCCTCCCTTTTGCTCAGCCATGGTATCGAAGGGAAAGAAATGCTTTAAAGAAATTCGCTAGAGGAATAAAAATGCTTTCTTTATTTCACTCACTCCACTCCTCTGTCTTCCTTAATCTTTCCCTCTCTTTCTCCTACTGTTTTGTGTAGGTTTTGCGGTAAACAGCCTTATCGCTACCAACAAAATGTTCCTTTCTTCTCTTTCGAATTACAATTCAACCCCATTTGAAATAGAGAGCTATACACAGTGTGACTATGTTTCGTATATTTGCCAATCTCTTTGAATTCCTCCCCCCTGCACCGTCCTATTCTACTCCTAAAATAAGGGGTCTTTTTTTTCATGGAAATCAAACTCAAATGCAATGGTGGGGAACTGAGATTTTTACCATGTTTTATTTTTTTATTTATTCATTTCAACATTTTCGATTTAAAGGGAAAATGAAGAGATGAAATTTGCACAAGTCTGTGTGTATATACTTGTCGTTGCTCCTTTCTGTACGTTTCTTTTGGTATGTTTGCATGACTGCATTGCTTGCTTAAAGTACAGTAGCATGTACATGTGATGGTAGAGTTGTTTTGAATGCATTTATATGTGCTACTGTCACATTGGTACATGGTACTCTGAGTTATTTAGACTCCCCTATCGGAGTATTTTCGTGTTTGCATAGTAAGAGTTTAATTCAGACTGGGATGGATCGGTATACGTAACTACAGCTTCATATTGTATGTATACATGTATCTTTACATCAAAAGATGCATGCCGTGTGTGGTGCAGGCTCATCCTGTTACCTCCGTGTTTGCATTGTTTGTTCAAGGAAAGGAGAAGAGACTTTGCTTGTCCGCCCAAACATATGTGAGACTTCTGGTAGGAGAAAAAAAGAGTAAAAAGTCTAAAGCAAGATAAATATTTGAGAACGAAATGCAGTAATCACAGGTGTGGGCAAAACAGATGACACGGCCTACACACGCTCCGAGTCAATCCATGGAATATAATGCTCCTCCTGCTCATCTCTTTAGCCTCTTACATGTTTTGCGAGGGGAGAAAAATTGATGTTCATCCCGAGGAACATGAAATTCCCATTTATTTTTCACTCTCCTTTTCGTCTCCAGTTAATTTCTGAGTCTTCATTCTTCGCGCAGCAAAAGACTTCTTCCCATCCCTCCGTCACCTCTCATATCAGCCTCCTATATTTTCCCTGGCATTTAAGTGCATGGGTTGAAGCCAAATTGATGACAGAATACTTTGAAATGATGTCAGCGAGAGGTATGTGGACACGCTATCATTTGCCACTGTTTTTACATTATTGTAATTATCTGTGTACGTAACCTGCTAGTGCAGTTGGAAATGAGGTAGTTTGAATTCAATCGCCTCCTCGATGTAGGATCTTAAACCAGTCAAGTCTGATACCTTAGTGATGTGCAAAAGAAGAAAAGCAAAATTGAGCTTCTCCTTATCGCGATGATGAACGAAATGAAATCGAATTGGCTGGAAGGAGTTAGTTGCAGTTTCCGGTACTTATAATGAGTAATTCGGATCAAGTGTGAAAAGCTGCAATTTTCGCGTAGTGAAACAGTACGAAATTTTGCGTTTGTTTAGTTTAGGAGTAATGAGATATGAAAGAATGAGAGCGGCTAGGACAAAGGGGCTCCGAGTAGAACCTTTACTTAAAAATCAGTTGCTTTTGAGAATTTATTACTCCATACGAATCTCTTCGTGTGTTTATTAAGTTGAAATTATTTAATGTGGCAGATGGTGGACGCTCTGTTATTAAATATCCAGTAGGAAAATAGCCTTTTCGTCGCCCTCTTTACACAAAGGGAATTTAGTACTACGAAGTCATGTTTTGGTATCATTCCTTTCTCAACTTTTGGAGAGTCATCGTCTCACTTGCAGAAGCACAACAGCAGGTCCTAAAGCAAGCTAACAGTGAGAGCTTTGCTCTGTCTCCGAGTTTCTGTGAAACGACAGTAAAGGGAAACAACCGCAAGACCATTGGCTTTCTAATTACTATAAAATATTACGTTCAAGGTCCCAGGGATAAACGATAAATAAAGTCGTTATAAGCATCCCTCCATTATTACCAACTTTTCATCATTAGAGAAGCATTGCTTCTAAATTTGTTCACAACTCCACAAAGCCACAACGATGTGGAGGAAGGCCGAATTCCAGCGAGACCGCTGCTGTCGCCATCGACTTAGTGTTGTACCTGGGGCCTACGAATATGCAGTGATTAGTCTAACTCCTTCTCTTAATTATAATAAAGAGGTGAAAAATGCAAGGAACTGAACAGATCTGCAGCCCTGCAACTACATTTTTCTGATTGAGGCTATTCCTATGGTTTCCCTATTTTCGTCACAAATTGGCCTCAATCGAACAAATGGAATGATGCTGGCGCTGGCACATATCATGATGATAATGATGATTTCCAACATGTCAAGATCTGACAGCATTCTATTAGGGAAGGGAATTCGAACTGAATTGTGGCATCCAAAGTTTAGTACCTTTAACGTTCTTTTTAGCTACATTGTTTCATATAATTGGAGAAAAACTCCAGGCCTGTGTTCTTTCATTGCCTCTTTGAACAGCGGAGTCACACAACGATTGGGATGACCATTGCCACCATAGAACTACAATTATCATAACCACAAAGTTGCCTCATAAAAGTAAATAGAGGAGTCTTTCATTCATACACTTCCATGCTAACTACTTGAGCAGGGAGATGAGAGTGAGCGTATATACTATTTTAACTGAATAGACCCTGATTGTTAACCCAGTCGTAAAAGAGATAATAGACGAGTTTTTCATGGGAAAACGAGGGTTCAACTCAACTGATTATTTTCAAATAATGAAACTCGCGTTCGCACGACATGCTACTAGAGCACTTGCACTTAAGTGAGTGCGTATTGGACACCAATCTCTGTACATATCAGACCAGCACGGCATTCAACCGTCATCATTTCCATTATCACTATGAGTATACTGAATCAACAAATAATGTTCGTATGTAAACTGTTACATATTCCACCCTAAATACGGATCTTACACTAATATCAGAATCCAGTGAAAGAATAAGCATGCGTGCAGTGTATTGCATGCCACTGGAGATATTCTTCAGAGCCGAAAATTATTGCTTTTGAGCAGCTCTGTCCGGTCTACTCAATCAAAGTACTAAAGGTACCTGGAAAATGTCACTGAGACTTAAGTACACGCTACTAACTGAATTTTCGTCTTTGTCGCATAAATAAGGCCATAGAAGCAATTACTCTTAATGCGAAACGTCATAAATCACATGTATGGGCTTAATACTAATATTCATGGTTAGCCATCATTATTATTAATGTCAGTATTGACAGATTTCATTCCGACTTGAATACTGCCGACTTTTTCCCAACCTTGGCAATCTTGACAGAGGATTTTACAGGTCACAAAAATGTCATAAACTGGGCCTTGATGTTCTGGCAATATGTAGAGTCATTTTTATGTGCGTACCTCATAATTTATTACTTATATCAAGCACAACCACTACCATATAGACTCTTTCAAGTCCTTAAAGTGGGGGTGGAGACGTGCGTTGGGACAAAGGGAAATGCAGGAAGGAAGTAACTGTGTTAGCGAAGCAGCGGAATGAATCTTATGTGCTCCTTTCACACTTCCAGCAAGCCAAAGAAAAGAGAACAAATATTTGTCATGTTTCGGTGGAGTTAATTTGAAAATAAACGGAAACCAAACAAGTTTGGAATATTCAAGAGAGGAGCAATTTACTTGGCTACGTATGTGACCGAGTCAGTTGGGGCAGAAGCCAAACGTAGGCTGCTGCTCTTGCTGACCCTTAAAATATCATGAAAGTGGGTGCGAAGCAAGCTTGTCATATTTTTCATGTGACTTTCTACCACCATCCATACTCTCAAGAACTGTATTACACCCCTTCTTACCATTAATCACTCCGTCATGTACCTACACATATTTCATCGGGTCCACTGTACAATGGTGACATGCTCGTGCATTCACCTCACACTCACACTGTAACAAGAGATGAATCATAAGTTGACAGTTTCTTAATCTGACTCGTTTGTTTCCTCACCTTCGTGATTAAAAATATTGTCAAGACACACCGTGATTTCATAAGGACAATTTGGCAATATTTTAAACTTCAAAATCACATTGTGGCCTGAGGCACGAGGGGCAGTTGTCCAGCGTGGAGATTGAAAAATGTCGACGTGTATTTAATACGTACAGGGCTCTGAGGAGGAAATGGGGTGTACAAAATTGGGAAGGCGGTCGTCTGCTGAAAGAAACATGATTGATTATGCTTGCGCAACAACCTTTTTTTACTGATTTTCCCGCCGTTCTTCACCTCTCCACGCTCCACGCAAGTTGCCACCAGAAGATCCGTGAAAATAATGCGAGAGGAAGTCCCTATGTAAGGCATTTGATTACGATCTTATGACTGCACACGTTAAATAATAATAGCGCTCGAAATTTCTGCAGCTCAGTTATCATAATGCTCAGACCAGCCTATTCCTTGTTCATTGAACCGTCTACTTGAGTCCAGCATGACAACGAGGTGCGCGTAGAATAAAAGTGTGTGCATATAGACAGATGTTGTTATAAAGTATGCGTATTGGACGTGAAAACATTTGCATGTATATTGTATTTTATAATAAAATCTGGAGATCAAGGAGTAGAACGAGAGAGCAAGGGGTTAAAATTTAGTGCACAAAATAAATTCTAGTGTAAATCATGGTAAGAAACTTAAATCCTGTGGGTATTCCTGCAATTGTGCATGCAAATGTGTATATTTTTCCGTGGCAAACGACTGTGTTGTTAAGAAATATTTTTTGTTGTCGTCCTCCACCTCCTCCTCCAAATGTATACAAGGGGAACAACTGCATGAACTAGCACCGTGTACTATTGAAGGGTGAACATACAGGAGTGAAAGACTGGCTCAATGAGCTCTATGAGATGGTAAAGATAAAATTGCCAGCTCGTAAAAACTTGTAAAGTAAATTAGCATGACTTTCTTAACTCATTCTATCGAGTATAAATAAGCAATGAAATCATATTAGA
The DNA here is from genome assembly GCA_034698825.1 of Deuterosminthurus bicinctus. Lineage (NCBI taxonomy): Eukaryota > Metazoa > Arthropoda > Collembola > Symphypleona > Bourletiellidae > Deuterosminthurus > Deuterosminthurus bicinctus. The sequence goes on along the minus strand of JAQIWI010000599.1, from coordinate 12,106 downwards.
TTGCATGCACACACACACCATTGTGCTACCCTCGACATCACATAGCTCCCCACCTTCTTGCACTGTGCCTATTCACAATCGCTTGTGTAGGTTTTTGCTATGTATTATGTAGCCTCGTTAGTCCATCAACGCAAGTCTGCCTCGGGAGGTATCTTACTCCGGGTTTTATTTTATTGGGAGCGTGTGACTAACTCCTCGTCTTCAAAATACTTTTTTCCTGCCATTTGGAGTACATTGACAGCAATGTGTACGCGTGTATTTTCGGCAGTATTAGTAGTTGCAAAGCAAAGAAAGAAATCTGCAACAGCAGTAGTAACTTACACCAAAAAGTATAGGGTGTGTAGAAAAAAAGTACTCTGCCTTGGTTACACTAGAAGAAGAGGAGGAAGTTGCGTGCAAGTAACCTTGTAATTAATATGTCGCGTGGTAAAGGAGCTTGTTTTCTAAGTAGGCTCTAATCGCAAGTCTTGGCAAACGGTAACTTCCATTCGATCTCCCTTCGCAGTCAACTGTATTAAAAGTAAATGTAGACATACACACATAAACACATCCACACTAACTCTCTTCCCGAACCGCGCTTGGGACTTTTCCCACGCTCGCACGCATGCAACAACAGTTCTTCCTAGTAGTACTACTATGATTCATAGACAAAAGGCAATAATTCCTACATTTTTCTGCAGCTAGAAGGATGAATCAAAAGTTGACATTTTGTTGTTTGAATCACAGCTGTTTTGCCAACTCATGATGGTAGTAAGTTCCGGTTTCTTTTTCTTATACTCACACATGCACATACGGACGTCACCTCTGCATTTACAATCCTTCCATTTATGGTCTTGGATTAATACATAGATATCTTGAGTTTTGTTCTACAGTACGCTTTACCTTGTAATTTACTCTGTCTAAAGGGCTTGTGTTTCTATTGAGCCGTCTTATCTCAGGCTCACCATTTCCTCCCATGACTGGAATGAAGCAGGTAATATCTACCCAAACATTCAAAAACATGGAACGGTAATTATTATAGCTACCATGACGGGCGTCTTTCACGTTATAACCACACTACTCCTCCCGGCTTTCAAAACTTTTTTGCCTTTCCATCCGGGCGTATGCCTCCCTCATTCATATTTACTCTTGAACTGATAGAATTGTCAAAATACAATAATTATGACGAAGACATGTTGTTCACACCCCGCTATTAATTTCAACAGATTCCGTACAGATTGGTCTCGCTGCTAGGTACACATGTACGAATATATACGTACCCACTCTCTGCAATAGTAATAATAATATATGAACTATTCACTTTCTCTCTCTCCCTTTTTTACAATATTGACTTTGGTCATCCGGTTCATACTGTTAGTACAAGAAGCAGAGCAAATAAAGAGCAGTCGCCCTGACGCGTGTCGGCTCCCGTTTACCCGCCCCTACAGCTCGTATGAGCACACGCACACAAACAAGGTTCAAAATCGTTAACTCTGCCTCTCTCGCTCCCACATTGACTTAAAAGTACAGAGTTTTTAAAAGAGAACTCTTGCTGGGTATCCAAATACGCTCCTCGATGATCTCTTGATAACATTTAAATTATTATGGCAATGTGCCTGTACTGGACAAATTGGTCATTCTTTCTGTGTGTATGATTCAAAAATAGCATACAGGGTTCATGAAATAAAACTGATTAGAATGTGAAGACCCTCCCACTCGAGATCCAATAGTGACCGAAGAGTTCCTGCTAATTGTGAGGGAGGTTGTACCACTATGCAGTTTTCTCCGGCGTTCACTTCTGATGTAAACAAATAAAAGAAGGATTCAGTATTACTGTCGGTACGAGGAAACTGAAGTTTAAATAACTACATGACCAAAGGGTATGTTTCACTCATGCTTACAATACGGATGGAATATCAACAAAAAGATTCACATGGTATGAAAGAAGGAGTTACGGAGGGCACATATGTAGAGGGATAAAGCAAGAGAGAACAATACGGTTCATCGTTGTCACCACACCCCGTGTGATACTCTGAGAATTCTTGTAAGTGCGTACACTCAAATGATAATTACATGTCAGGGCATTGAAGCATTATTACGTGTGATCCGTAATAAAGTTGTGCCCCCGAGCTGTCTTTCTTTGTGGCGCTTTTCTTTTCCAGTTATGTCATGTGGAACAGGATGAGGCAGTTTAAAACCACGGGATACGCCGTTTTCAGTAGCCAAGACAACCATCTGGTCGTCCTTCTCACTGCACAGTAAGCATAATTGATACAGATTTCTGTGGACCTTCTTGTTGTTGTTGCTCAACTACAAATTAATTCCTAGCACCAGGAGCAGGATCAAAAACAACTCAATGATTCCTTGAGCTTCTTAATTATTTGAAACCCCAGGAATCATTTCCCTTTGCTTTTACCTCAAGGACAACAGATCCTCCGCAGTCATTCACGCAAGCATGAAAATCCATGAGCATCGCTTCAGTAGATTTCCAACTCGCTCGGCTCACTCGCACCGCTTCATGCTGAGAAAATGAAGCAGTGGACCCTGTGGCGGTAGTGGAAAAATACATAAGGCGGGTAAATAAGGAAGTTTTTTTTACATGGTACGTGGTATGGTGAGTTAGTAATACTCTTCGTTTGAGTATGGAGGCGATATGGGCGACATTGGTAAGAAATTCAAACAGTTTGTTCCCAATGACAGGCAGATTGCGACGGATTCTCCAATACCGGGCAGAAACAAAAAATGATCCTCTTTTCCGATTGCTATTCAATGTCTCCTCCAGTGTAGTTACTTTCCCGGCCTGGCTGCTCTGTCATTCTTGCAATCAAACTCGCGTCAGCGGGCTTGCTTCCCCCTTTAGAATTAAGCTAAGAGCTTTAACATTATTAGTGGAGTAGTAACAACGGTAGCAGCTTGCTACCATCAAAGTCGGGATATTGCTTAGGTATGAACTTGCATGGCAAGGATCTAGCACCTCAATCATTACATTGGCCTTGCTTGTTCTCAGTCATGAAAAATGCCGTTCGAAAAAGCGTCTTTGTTTTACACTCCTAATCCCACACGATTGCTTGCAATTTCCCTCCACCTTCCCACTAATCTTGGAAATAGTAAAAAAAAAAACTAAATATACGAGCTGTTGTACAGTAGGAGACTTTTAAAATCCTTGTGCATCGCCCCCACATGGATTTTATACGTGTCACTTTACGGGCACATTCGCAACCTGTCGTCTTCTTAGAGCACAGAGAAGAGCCAACAAAGCAGATAAGCTGCAACAACTTCAAACTCAACATGCATCGGTGGCACCACTGATCCTTGAAAGTTGCACACACACACTGAGTTACTTTCGTATGATTGCTGTACCGGAGTGCATACATTCTTGCGTATGGTCAGTCAAAAGAATGACAAAGTAGTACGATGGGGTTGTCGTTGTAGCACACATCGGGGTGAAAAATAACAAGAGTAAGTGTCATCCACTGATACCTTGACAGATGTTCAGGGATGTCACATTACATATTATGATGACGATGCGTATGCTCTGAGGTTAAGGCCATGTGGTATTTCTCCCTTACTCCAACAAGGGGCTCTGAAACGGATGTTCTAAATGCAGGCGTGTTTGAGGAGAATTTTTATCAAACTGGGATATTCTAAGATAAACAAGAGCTATGGTTTGACAAACTGCATTAGGTAAAAGATAGATTGGGAAGATAGATAGAGTGACAAAGCTAAAAGCTGGCAAAGCTTCATGTATGTCTGTGTTTACCAAGGGCGAAAGAGATGTGCACGGGAAGATGCAGAGAGATGCACAGAAGGGAGCAAGACAGGTGGCCAGTGTGACTGACTCCATCTGTCGCGTATGTACTCCCATGCAGTAGTACACGCTTCCCAGTTTTCTCTCTATCTCTCGTTCTTTACAAATGTTACAAGATGAAGGCCAGAGCCTTCTAAATACCAGTCTTAAGGCTCCTTTGATGTAGAGCTGTCATCAGCTCACGTGTTAAAATTCTCTGTGGGTCTTAAGGCTTATGTATGTAAGGCTTTCCCTCACTCAAGCTTAGAAAACCTTATTATTGACACCTTGGGTGCTCAAGGAGGCAACTGAGTGGGCTGGCTCTTTCTCCAGCCATCTCCCCATTCAAATTGTTTCCTACCATTATATCCTCATCGACAGAATGGCATATGAGCTTAATCATTTTACATTCGAAATCATGACGACCATGAATCCACAATGAAGTGAACAATAGCCTCATGATTTTATCATTTTCAAACTTTTAGACACATATGCCTCTATTAAGAAATGATGTGAGCAGAGTTTTATAGTGATAGATCAGCTCCTCATATGCGTTTGCATGCCGAGCATATTCAAAAATCCACAGGCGGAACGGACTCACACGGGCAGGCCACCATAACTCACCACGATATTTGTAAAGGGATGAAAACTCATAAATTTTTTATAATGCTGAAAAGGTGGGTGAAATGATTTGCACGCACCATGTAGTAGCAGTAAGACGGAGCAGTTGTGGTTGGTCCATATGGAATTTTAACTGATATACCTTGCCCTAGGTCATACATATCAATTATATGATAGAGAAATGTAAAGCTTTTCAGCTGACGGAAGCGTAAGAAGGGAAAGACATAAAGCTCTCCACGTCTTCTCTGCCTTCCCTATCTCCATCTGTTTAGCATATTATAGTGAATGGGAATGTAGTGAAGGGAGGTGAAAAAATTGCTCAACCTTTTCGTACAGTATATATTGTCTGATAAAAAGGTTGAGGTCGTCTGTGTGCAAGGTCTTCGATATCCATTCATCTGCAGATATTCACACATCGGCACACAGTTTCTATAACCGTTCTCTAACTTGGTAACGAGATGACTTGAAACTCACAAAAATTTGTTAGTAAATAGAGTACTATGTTGTCAAACACATAAGGGGATGATGGGGTAAGTGAAAAGTGTTATTTAGAAAAGAGAGAGAGTGAGAGTGCCAGTTGAAAATGATGGTAGGAGCTTGGTTGGGCTAAGATGATGCGTCATAATCCCCCTTGGTCATGCATATATACAGATGGATTAGAATAACATTCATAACGGTACAGTGGATTCCATGTGTGTGTTGCTTTTCCCCTATTGTGACTTAAGCAGGGAAAAGTGTGGTGGTGGTGGTGATGATGATGATGACGCGGACGGTGATGGGATGATGCAAAGAAAATGCACACTTTTCCTCTCCATCCTTCCCCATCATTCACTTTACTCCTTGCGGGCTGAATATACAACACAAAGCAATATGTGAAAATGAAACGATTCATACTTGCCCTTCTCGCCTCTCTGTATCTCTCTCCGCGTCCTTAAGCCTCTTCCGCTCTTCTGCTTTTGCCTTCACCTTGGTTGAGTACCACTTGAAATATGGCATATTTTATCGCCACTCGATAAACAGTTGAAAATGAAATGAAAACGACAACATTTTCACAGGGACCCTCCATCAATACACAGACACATGTGCACTATGTGCATACTTGAAAACTGCGAGCTGAGTAAACGTAGTAAGTAACCACGGCTGCTACTTGCCTCTTCAAACTTTCCAACTGGGATACTTGGAAGAGTTTTCCCAAAGCAACACGAGACATCTTTCTGCCATCGTCCCATCACAGGCCTTCCACACTCCAGGTCCCCGTTCGTACACTCTTGCGAATATCAAAAACATTATTTCTGCATTCTATATTATCTTTTTGTGTTTACTGAGAGACAGAATGATGTGCATACAGCTTTTTGTAAAGTCTCATAACCACGACCAAATTTGCTCGCTAGTTAGGGTGAGAAAGAGACAAAAAGTGTCGAAAACATTGGCCTCAAGAGTGAATGAGGGGAGAAATCTAACTTTAAAATAAATAGCTCTGTTCTCGCGTACACGTTTTGTCTATATCCCTGTCTTTCCTTCCGCTCTATTCAATCTCTAAATTCTCACACGCAAGAAACTCTCCTCTAGCACGCAGATAATGACAGTCCTTGTCACATTACATATTACATCTATGCATGCACCCTAAAGGTGGATACAGTAACTTGGCACTATCTGTACGTCTACCCTACTGTCACTCCGAGGATTAATATGGAACAACTGTTGTTTTCCTTTGCCCGCTGCCATTGCAAAGCATGACTACGCAATTGGTGCAAAAGTAAACGACTAGTAATGCCGAGAAGCTCCCTCATACACGCACCGTCTTTCGTACGGGAATTCGAGAGAATTCCTTCCTTTTTGATAGAAATTTTCCGATATTTTCCATTTGTTAGTTTACAAGCGCAAAATGCTTGAAAATTTCCATTATTATATACATAGAGAAAAGTTCAAGTCGCTCAGGCATCGTCCGTGATGACCAGTTAATTCATGACTGCGTGTGTCCCTTTGATTTTATATTCTCATACTACATGCATACGTATTCATGAGCTGCGGCGGCGAGGGTGATGGTGGTGAAGGAAAAAATTCTGGGTCATAAATAATGGTAATGATGGTTGACTATAGTTGGCCTGAAACAGATAAAGGACTGCTGCTGCTCTTTCCAGTGTACAGAACAATTGTGTGGGAGTTTGAGATCCCTGCTGAGCTACTTTACTACTTTTGAAAAGTAAGATAATATGATATTAATAGGAATAATCACTGCTATTATTATTGTTGTTATTATTCCGACTTCGAGCCTGGATCTCAGTTGACAGGTTCACATTATTCTTCGGGGTGATTTCCCTCTCACAGCCAGTCTGCTGAGATAAGACAAGAGTCTAATATGGACAGTCGATTTTTATATAATCGAAATTGAGATCCAGTTGGTGATGCAGTTGTTTGTTGGTCCTTGAGGGATTATCCGTACACTGGATTCATTCTGATAATCCTGTACTTATGTATACTACACATGTACACGCTCCTTTATGACGGCTGCTCATATGTGTGTGGTACAGAAAAAGGTTGGAGAACCTTTCCTGTTTCAAACTTTATGAAGGCACCACACACACACACACGCACACACGGAGGAGCCTTAATTTTACAGATGTGAATGTGTCTCATGGCGACAGGCCACTTTAAGTCAACGGATCACATAGTGCAAGTGAATGCATTAGTTGAGCACATGGCCTCGAAATTCATAAGTACGTATTCTGGTAGAAGGAATAATTTTTGTTATGACATTATTTAGAGTCTGGCGAACAGATCTTCGGTTAAATGTCAACATGAGCATGCCTTTACCTTTCTGACCTGAATTCTCTTTCAAGCGTGGTCATCATGATTGTCTAGCCATGTCATCTCAACAGTCTTTCGACCGCGACGAATTTGTCAAATTGGTAAATGGGGTAGGCAATTTTCAATGTTTAAAGACATACTAAAAGTGGCACCTGATGGAATTTTTGGCCAGTTGAACTGCCATTGCCATGCTGTTGGTCTACAATTCTGTCGTTTCTCTGAGCAGAAGAAAGACCCAGTGTTCTTGGAACGATGACTTGTCATTCAAGAGGAATACAGGCTACGGATTACATACATTTGTGAGGCTTATAAAGTGAAAGAATGTCTGTGTGTCACTCCGAAGAAGGTACCGCTCAGTTGAGTACCGTACCGAATATGAGTAATGGCGTTAAATTTTAACAATTTATGGACTCAAGATTTATGACTCTCGGCCCGCCTTGGCCATTGTTGAATGTAATTAGCCGAAGACATTTCTGAAAACAGCATGGAAAATCTGTATAAATCCCTTTCCCTTCTCGTCTTCATTATGATTAGCAGTTATCATCATCATACTATGTAAGTTTACAAATCTCTATGTGGAATAGCAGCTATTTGAGAGACGGGAAGTTGGTTTAGACGCTATTTTTTCACGCTATTATTAGTATCATCATCCTTATAATAACTTGCGAGAAGATTATGAAATGTGAATGAGGTACATTGAATAAGGAGCTAGACGATGAGGAAGGACAATGGATATACTTGGAGCTGAAAAGATGTTTTGAAAGCGACCATAGCTCTCCCATGAAGTAGCCCAAAGTCCATATCCCTCTACCCAGGCTTAATGTCATGTAGAGGGTACTTGAAACCGAGGCTGTTCTTCCTCTGCTTCCTCCGAAATCCTCGAACATGATGTATGAGTAGGTGAAGTGAGGGTTCGACAGTATTTATCACTTTAGTTTAGTCAGAGACGACCGCTCAGGAAACCCTGACTCTCTTGATACTCACCAGACCCGCTCACTAGTATTCCCAACTAACCTACTCCATTCTCTCAAATTCTCATCGTTCATCTTCCCGGCCCAAGTCCGTATGAAGAATGAGCAAGTAGTATTTTTTTTAACTCTACTTCGCACACGCGATACTCATGTGTATGGAGAAGCAAAGAAGTCGAAAACGAACTGACTCCTCCAATAGAGCCAAACTCATATTTCTCCAATTCATTCCTAGTAGTATATCCTCGCATTTTTTTCTACCCCTCTGCTTGCCGGTAGTCATAAAATTTCGCAGACTTTCCCAAGTTGTTGAAATTCGACACCATTATCAAGTCTACAATGTGTTGTAATATACGTTCACACACTCGGACAGATATTTATTTGTGACTTGGGCATTAAGAGTAATTTAACACCTATTTTTATAATCACTGTGTGTGTGTGTGCTCGGTGGTAATAGTCACCATAAGGCACTTACCCATAGTTGTGGCGTGAAGGGAAAAATCAATATAGGTCTTGTTCCCTTCATTTCATTTGTAATGATACCACGTGCCTCCGCATAGTTTGTATGAGAGTATGTATGCGAAAGGTATGTGCGTGAGTGAGTACGAGTTGAAACGGTGTGGGCGGACTACTAACAAGTAGCTACTAATACTCATTTGTGCATGCAGATGAGGAATTAAAAGTAACCCGCATGCCTATTCCATAAGTTTTCCTATATACTACGCATTTCTCCACTAACTCATCCTGTCATTCCAATTTTCCTCTTGATCTATTTGATTTAATTTTCCTCCTGGCCCTGAATATCGCTATTTAAAAGAGCACCGAAAAAGCAGCAAGGGCCAAAGCCAGTCTTCTTAATCGATATTCCTTGATTTGTGGCTACGGGACAAGGGGAAAAAACAAAGATGGGACCTACACAGAGCTCTTGTGTATACCTGGAAGTCGGGCCTCAATATAAACACGGATGCATAGAATATAGATTGACTGATTGACTTGATGAGTCCCTCACCCTATGAATTTTTTCCATTGTCTTCCATATGTGGAACCAAAGAAGAATCTCTGCAGTGCTACAGGGTTGCGAGGGTTTTTGGGGGGAGGGGTATAGTCCATACTGCGGTACATTCGGTTCAAAAGCAGCAGCCTTTTAATGCTCATATATGTGAGTGGACCCATACGTATTATAGTTGTATGGGAAGCGTGGAAAGAGTGGCGCAAGTACTTACAAAAGCCACCACTGCGGTTTGGTATAAAGAGAGAGGGGCCTGAGATTTATATCAGCCTTCCTCTCTAATTAACTATAAAATGAATGCGTTGTCAAAGTTTTTCATTTATTCTGCCTCATCGTCGCTCTGTCCAGCATGATCGAATAAGGCCAGAGTGAGGCCGAGGTGGTTTGGAATCGATAAAGATATGAACACCACAGCTGGTATCCTACCAGTCACAAACAATCCATACACGTAATACTCTCAACGCCTTACCCTTCATGTACATACATGCACATTTTTACAATCCCAACGATATTTTATATATATTTTGTTACTATCTTATACGTTAGCGTATATGCTCTATGTCAAAACAACTTAAGGACCAACAGCTGCTGCATTATTGGTAGCTTTTCTGTCCCTTTTCCTTAGTTATAGTACCAAAGGCTAAGGATGTGCTAAAATTTTACTACTGCTAATTATCTGTAGCAACTTACATTCACAAAGATAACGTAACGTACATAATGAAGCACATTACAATATGCTTGGAACTACAGTGAGAATCATTCATTAAATAAACAGCTGCTCCACCTCTATCTCTCTAATGTATTTATGTGGGACTAGAGTCTGTAGAAAATTAATAGCCTAATTTATAGGAATATTCATGATCACTTCTAGTGCTATTATAATAAATTATTTGCAAATGGATGGATTCACAATGGTTTGTATGAGAGAGAGAGAGGGAGAAAAGGTGGAATCTCCATCAAGTTTAACTTCCTTGCTACTATATTTCCTTCATAGCTTACTTGCTATACTCCTACTCATGTGAGGAATAGCCAATTGTGTGCGTGTGTATGTGTGTGTGTGCGGTTGCAAAGGGAAGAGAAGAAATCAATAGAGGGAATGAATTAGCTTGCCACCGATTAATGGTCCCTTTGCAGACTAATATTATTCCGCTTGTTTTGTATATAGACGCTATACCCCGCATTGGGCAAAGCTGCTCTATAGAAGATGCTGATAATCTGTTTTTGTAAACTTTTAATAATGCAGGAGATAATGTGGGTAAGGTTGAATAAGCTACAAACTCCTGGTAGTTGAAGGCATATGTATGTAAGTAATGTGCTCCGGTCCTCATCTTCCTTCGGATCAAATGTGCGTATCTTGTAATGTTCACTTTTACTATTAGACTTTTTTATATGTAAGCATATAAAAATAAAAAAGAAGATGGGAGGAAGAGGATGAAGAGTGATGGAGGGTCGGTCGGTGATTCGGAAAAAGTGGGAGTGTCCTCATCATGCTCTAAATATTCTGTCGGCATCAAGAGAGCCGGCGAATAACTCATTTCTCTAACAGAAACATATATTACTTATTAATGTACCTTTCAGGAGCTTCCACACACTGGAGAAGCATACCAATAATGCCTCACGTATAGCAATCTGGTTCTTATGTTATGACCCTCATTGTTACTAGAGATCAAGTGCTTAGAAGAGGGAGAGAGCATAGGATGTATGTGTATACTACAGATCTACTTGTTTTACGAGTTAGCTGTACTAATGTGAGGGCTTGTGCGCCGAGATAATCACATTCTGAATTATTATTATGCCCTTTTTCCATCCCGTCTTCAGCTTCCTTCAAAAATTCTTTAACGCACGTAAACTCTTTTTACTTCCCCACCGGTTCCTCAAACCATTTCACGCTCTGACTTTTCAAATACTCATGTCAAGAGCTTGCTACTCTTTGAACATGCGTCTCACTTTATCCTGTAAAATGCACCGACCATTCATTCATAGCGAGCTAAGGAGAAGTAACTTGAACTGTATGTTCGTATGAGTTGGTCTAACGAGAAATGCTTTGGAAGTGATTCCGAGAGCAATGCCATTGGCAAGCATGTACAATCGTAGAGGGTCCCGACCCGAGTGTGGTAACTTACCATATATACTTGGTGCGCATGGTCAGGGGTTCTTGTGGTATTGAAGAGAAGGTCCGAAACTACAAATGAAACTTTTCTTATGGCAGTTTGCATCGGACCCCGTGGAACATTTATAGTTTTTAAAATGAACTGTATAAGGAGATTAGGGTTGTGTGTGTGTGTGTATTTGTAATGAGAGAGGGTGGGTTGACTTTTATAACTATTCCTGAATTAATTTTTATACTAATTATCAACAAAAGGGGCAACGAGAGAGGCAGGTAATTAATAAACAATACTAATGGTGAGTTGAAGTTATCTCCAGAGGAATAGGAAGCAGAGTGCATGAAAAGAGACAAGGCACCTTTTATTTGTAGGGTTTTACAAAGAGTACGTAGTAAAGGCCGGCCTTATAATTAACATAAAGCACAGTGTGCTTAAAATAGGTCAACAACATAACAGAGAGGGCTCATTGACGTAAGCAAGGGATTATTCAGAATAAGGAGTCGGACCTCCATGTCACAAACAAAGACTTGGGCAAGTAAGACTATAAGAATAAAGGACGCAGTGCGTGTACAGTTTTGTTTTTAGTGCAATTATATTGCACTAGAAATAATTTAATTCAGTTCAATAAATTAATTTTAAATTTTTAAAGTCTACTTAACATGTTGACGTCAAATCTGACAACATCCCGAATACAAAATTTTAAAATAAAATAAAGTAAATTATTTTAAAATAAAATAAAGTAAATTATTTTAAAATAAAATAAAGTAAATTATTTTCAAATAAAATAAATTATTTTCAAATAAAATAAATTATTTTCAAATAAAATAAA
>JAQIWI010000598.1:0-26878 GCA_034698825.1 Deuterosminthurus bicinctus | reverse complement strand
CCTGTATCTCGACTACTCCACTGCGCTTCCCTTTCCTCGTCGAGTAAGACACTTTAAATCCTCCACTATGTTTTCACGCGACATAATTCTTCTCTCCCCTTGCTTGCCGTTTCACTCAATAATTTCAATAATTTTTCCCATTCTTTCTCACCATGGCTCCGCTGTCATACAAAGTAGTCTCCTTCTTAATAAGTTCCAGAAGCTTTAGTAAACCTTTTACTAATGATTTCCATTGCACACATCAAGTAAGTTGTAAATTGTTCGACCTTCAACTTGCTTGAGACGTGGCTGAAAATGAAGTCGCAGGTGCAATGGAACTTCTTTGCTGTCACTGGCTCGCGCAATCTTTGGAAGTCAGCTGGAAATTTGTGCATATTGAAGCGTTTAGCACACATGTGGCTTCAGTGGCAATGGATAGTATGGAGAATGGAGCAAGCGAGAGGGAATAATTATACGTCCTGGTTGGGAAAGACCAGTAGCTCTCGTTCAATAGTTGTGTATATTTGATCAATTGGCACTATTTGTCAAAGAGTAGGCTTGACGGGATGGGGAGCGAAGAGCGATCGCGCACGGCTGTCCATACTGAATGTTTTGGAAAAGGAACAGGAGGACACAAGAGGCTTGGAACGTCGTGGTGGATGGTATGGCAAGTGTATATAAACACAGAGATGTAGTATGGTGGAAAGCAAAAGTGTTCATGGACTAATGGTCTGTCATGTCAGAACGGTAGTAGTGTGGAGTTGTTGTACTGCTGCTGTACGCATTACAGACGCGAATCCAAATCTGTATTGAATGTCATCAAAAGGATGGGTGTTATGTGACGATAAGTATGATGACCATTATGTTGGCATCCACGACAATATGTATTATCCTTTACGGTCAACAGGGTGAGAAAGACAAGAGGCGAACGGACGGAGGAAAGCATTGAACATGGCACATTGAGGGTTTAGGGATTTAAACTCTTTTGTACCTCCATGTCACACATACACTTAGTCCTCATCACATGGGTCCCTGTGCAGGAGCTGATGAGAGGTTTACTTAAGTTCTTTGTTGCTCTTCCACATGGTGTCATTTGTAATGTATTAGCCGATTCTGTAGGCCTCACTGTCCACCATGTCTGCCCCTTTGAAATGTGCTCAGTAGTAGTGGATTATTTTATTACAAATAAACCTCGTCATTCCTTTACGGCCACCACACACAGTTCAAATAACATTTGCAGTTGATGTTAAAAATCCCTTGGTACACGGTAAACATGTCACAGACTGAAGGTGTGCTGGTTAATGGCTTCGGTTTTCACCTGATGTTTTCATTCATCCCTGTCACTGGTAATAACGTTTTGATATATACTTATGCACCCGCCGGTGGGTTCAGGGCCTGATTCCAACTGCAAAGAAGACTCATGTTTTCAAACAGCTTTACAAAAGTTTGCAGGGACTGCCGACTGAGACTAGGCTCCTGTTCACGTGAGCCATTCGGAGGGAGCGCCTAGATTCACTCGGCTTGACATGACAAACACGCATAATGGATGCAAGAAGATTTACGGGTTTCAGTTTACTTTCCATTAGTCTATTGGATGCTTTTCATCACTTGTCACCCATGTCACTACTACTTTCTGTTTCACAGATGCACACTCGTTACATGCACACACACACAAACCCTCTTGTCATGTTTGTTTAGGGAATAACAACGACATGAATTGCTTGAATTTTTCATCCTCTCATCTCCATAGCAACCCATTCTCTTACATATATCTCTCTCGCGTTTGTTGTTGTCGCAAATATGTGAATCCCTACAGGATCAATTTCCCTCCCAAATTTTTGTCATAAGTGCCAGCCATAACTCTATAGGTGGAATTAAGTGCGACAGTTATGTCGCTATGTAAGCCAACATTGCCATGTAATTAAAAGATGGAACCATATTTCGGGGACTAGAAGAAATAAATGAGAAGATGGAGGAGATAGCAGTAACAGTGATTCCAAGTGTATATAAGTCTGTGTTTGTCTCTGCGTCGGAATTGGGCTAAATAAATGTCGGCGAATTTAATTCATGTGTCTGTATGCGTATGTGGTATGCATGGTAGTTACGCGGCTGGCGTACAGAAGGACTAAAAGGCTATGACATGAGCTGTTGTGCTAGCTGATTCATATAATATAGGGTGGCCCAATGTAAGGCATAAGCTATACACCTTCAATCGTGAATAACTTCCCAAGTTCTAAAGCTAGAGACATTTTGACTACCAATTCTGAAAAAAGAGTCTTGGGGTATGTTTTCCATCCAGCCACCGTCAAAATAGCTGGGGATACTGCAACTCAAAAATTAAAGCTAAAATTTTACGTGGCTCTGAGTTTTGAAGGTACATGCGCCCAAGTCTGTCGAGATGTCATCTTTCTATAAAAGCAGCCATTTTAATCATCTGAGGCCAGTTTTAAAGGCGCCCTCTGACCTCACCCTTTAATTACAGAAAAAATTTCTCTGTCATCTCAGCTTTCTAACTATGTGCTCAACAGGTCTCTGCAATCGTTAGTTTAGAAGTTACAGGCCTTTGAGTACCAAAAAAGAGACCTTCAAAAGCCATGAACCCCATGTTCAATTTAAAGTTGATTCTTTAAGCTGCAATATCTCCGCCAATGTTAGTGTGATTTTGATGTGGACTAGATGATAAAAATACCGCAAGACTATAGTTTCAGAATTGGTAGTCAAAATTGTTTTAGCTGTAGAACTTCGGTAGTTATTCTCGATTAAATGTCTACGCCTTACATTGGGCCACCCTGTATATACAGGGTATACACTTTCAATAGTGAAGTATATACGTTTCGTTGGGCCACCCTGTACATGTGTGTGTGTGTACTACGGCCCTGTTTCTCTCACACGAAAACGGAGAAAACAAGGAGTTTCTAGTAAACAAATATATAATTGGATTGTGCTTGTAGTAGTTTTCTCTAGCTCATTCCTTCCCTCTGCCGCATTAGAAGATGGATGGAGCGAAAGGAGCAAATGGCTATGCATGGGTGGGATGGTGAATGATGTCTCCTATTCTGCCTCTTGGCCATGGTGGTGGACGACAACGACGACATATACAGAATAGTGCATGTATGCAGACAGTCATTGAAGGGGAGAGAAGGCTAGTAGTTAGATTAAAAAGAAGATGTGCATAGTTTTACTGTTGTTGGGTCCGTTAAGGGAGGATGAATGTAATCCAGACCTTCGCATTCAGCACTATCCGGGAGCCACAAATCTTACAAGATTAGGCTAGCCCCTGACCATATTTCACGTAAATTGTGACACAGATTGCGAGCGTAGGGCAGCCGCTCGCCCGAAAGCTCTCATCTATCTTCTGACCTAGTACCCATGCCACATTACTCTAATACACACACACAGACATACACACACATGTGTGCATACAATTGCTCCTTTTACTACATCCAGCCATCAGTTCCCATCTCTCCTTCGTCTTTTTCACTCTCTTATATCCTCACTCATGGAGGTCCATACAAAAGGGAGGACGGGCGGCTGTGTAACAACTTCACGCATCCATCTATATTGCTCAGATTTTAAGTTTCACCAGACTTTATACGTTACATGAGAAGGAGTTGTTGTATATAGAGAAATATATAGCATGTGATACCCGGACCTGATAAATTAAACTGGCCCCGCTTCATGACCTCCCTCCCTTTCTCTTCCTCCGCCATTTCCCCAGTACACATAAACACTTATTTATTATTATTACCTTATCCTTTTTTCTCCCTTTTAACATTAGACTCTTCCATGTGCTCTACAGGCTACTTACACTCTCATGTTGCTGTACACACTGCTAGATTCTCTCACGCCCATGTGTGCGGTCAGTGAGTTAAGATGCAGATGATTATCAGAGCTGCACTTTTAAATGCACCACATGAATGCATGCTGGGGCCTTGGTACAGCATCGGAGTGCGGGGTCGGGGAGATTGAGGAAGATTTACTTGAGGAGATGATGTACTGTTATAGTTGAGATGAGATTGTGGATTTTGATTTATTTCGGAGTTTCCCTTTTATATCTATCAGTGTCTTTGGTATTGATTTGAACACTTCGTTAAAGCAAAAGTGTGCGTTTGGGTGGAGTGGTACTTTAAGAGGCTTGCAAATGATTTAAAACACAGTCTATGGATTCGGTTTATTCAAGTGGAAGACTCTCCGGAGGCAGCAGCAGACGGTTTCCCCATAGATTATTCTCGGTGCCAACTGCAACTGCCAAATTCATCGAATTGAATGGAGGGTTCTTGCCAACTTCCCGTCACTGAAACTTCCATTTGCCACTATATTACATTTTACACGGCAGTCAGCTTTACTCAGTTCGATCATAAAATGTGTAAATTGGCGCCATTTTTGGCCTCTGAATTTCGGATTTGTCTTTTTCAGTGGAATCACGCTCTGTAGGAACCACCTGCTATATTTCTATATACTTGCTTGTCATGTATTTTACAGAATGCCATCCTTAACCTCAGATATTAGCCAGGGCATGTATGCTTCCTAAAGATATAACAACCCGGAAATACAGTAATGCAATTCCATGAATATTTCAAAATCCTCGTGTCTCTCTAGTTAGCTTCTGAATGTGACCAGAAGTGCCCTTTTTTCGTTAAACCTTTGCGTACCACTTATGTCACGCATTAGAACTAGAACGCCTTTTGTAGTTTATTGATATCCTTACAATGAATATTGAAATTACATTTCACGTTCCAATAAAGCAAATCAATTCAGTCGACATTACAAGTGTCCAAGAATTCTGTCTATCGTCAGAGTTTCCTTAGGCAAACGGCTGTTGCCTTACGTAGTTAATGAACAACCACTGAGGGCGGCTCAAATTTGACTTTAGAATAAGTTTTTATATGGCAGACGCAAACAGCAACAGTAGAGATTAAAAAGAAACTGAAGAGACAGGCACTCTGGTCTAGTGGCTCTGAGCCGTGTTTGAAGGCCTGTAAGGGACAGTATCTAATACTGTCTCCTTCACATGCCCAGAAAACAAAAAGTGGTAGAGGTTTAATTGCCTTATCGGTAATTCTTGAGAAAGCAAGTGAGTGTATGTGTATTGCACAAACTGCAGTAGTAAGTACTCGTATGTTGATAACTGACAAATCGGTACATTACATAGGGCCGGAGCAGAGAAAAATCTCGTAGATATTGTGATAATTATGGACGCATGAACTACAATACTGCTTGTGCTTCCATTACCCAAACCCGTGTAATGAACAGTGCATTACCATACAAATATTAACAATACTAATACATTCGGGATAGCAATGGACCCATATATCGAGGTCTGCGCTTGAAGCTCTACAAACCTTCCCGAGATAAATAAAAATAAATAAAAAAGAAACTGATCCCACTTGAAGAATTCACTCTAACAGTCTCTTAAGAAAGAGTAGATTGGAATTAATCTTTAAGGAGAAAGTCTGCAATGAGATGTAGAGATGGGAGTAAAAAGAACGGAGTAGGAGCCTTCCGCTGGTTATGACCTATGTGAGATGTTATAAAAACCCATAAATTTCCGAGTGGGGAGCTTCTTTACACAGTCAAGGCCGCTAGAGTACGCAAAAATACATACAGAGTACCTACGTAAACGGCTTCATTTTTTCCAAACGAAGAAAATAACATAACTAAAGATTTATCAAGGATCTTTCTCCAACTTTCACCTTGATCAAAATCCACTGGGATTCCATGACCTGTTCCATGGGGATAACTACGTTGTTGTTGCACTTTTTCCCTTTAAAATTTGTCTCCACAACGTCACTGTTGTATCTAGGCGTGCAATGATAGATAGGGTCCGTGGGTTGCACGAGCTGTACAGGCCCACAGGCAGTTCAAGGACTAACTGAGCCTCATCATCTTTTAGACAGAAATCAAGGCTCATATTACTATTAATTGCTTGCTTCATGAAATAATTGCTACTCATATACATTCGTATTATTGCAGGTCATTATTGCAATGACTACCTTGAGTTTTTACTTAATGTACTACGGGGTTGATTACTATTGTATAGTTGCAGATTGTATTCAGAGCTGGATGAGGCGGAAGATTGTCTGTTAATTTTGCACCACAGTGCCCATCATTATAACTTGCCATCATTACCTGACTACATTGCCGGCTGCGTATGTTTATGGATGCTTTGTGTTTGTGTTTGTGTGTGTGTACATGCGGATGAACGTGAAAGTTTGGGTAGTTTGTCTTCATTGAAGCATGCTGTAATACACCCCTGCCTACTTTTAGAGTGGCTCGTTAAGACGGTGTTGTGTTTTGTATTATTACCGCCGCCGTCGACGCCAGTCTCTCCCTTGACCCGCCTCCTGTGATGAAAATTATGTACACTTTCTTGTTCCTCGTACATTGTTGAAGTTACTTTGTCTCTTATACCAGGGCTATTTACGGCGCCTGCATGTACGTATTTAAAGGCAACCCATCGGCCTGAGGTAATTCACAGACATACACATTCCATATAGCTCGTTGTCATAAACATTGTAATTACAAACTATTCATTTTATTTACGGAGAAACATAAGAGAACATGCTTATGGTACATGCGTGCTTCTGACGAGTTGGCATTTCAGTTTTGGATTTTGTTTTGCAGTCGTTCAGAATGACACACTTGACATGGCTTACTCCCGTCACAAAAATTCTTAAGCAAGCTATTGGAATTCCCTGCGAGATTCAAACCCTACAAGGGATCCTTCAGGTGAGCTAGAGGAATGGTCAAGTGGAATGCGTAATGCATACTACGATAATGTTCCAACCATTCGTAGTTGATTAGGTAGCAATCATGAGCCATAGAAAGATTTCTTGCCAGTAGGCTTAGGCTTCTTGATGCGGGTTTCAATGTCTTGGGAGTTAACAATGCACGACCAGGTCCAAATGATTGGTCTAATATTCGTGAGCAGTTGAAAATGAGGATGAGTCGGAATTGACGGCGGTGGCGGTCCTCGTGTGTACATTTTTGAATGATGGCTCGAATTGTGACACTAATAATAGGTTTCCTCTCATAACATTCCACTACGACAGCCCAAAAGAGTGCTAGTCATTCACTAACATTTCGTCCTGCCCATACCCATGAGTCAGTATATCATCCTCTCATCATTTATAATAATTTACAATCCCAATTTAATTCATCACTGCCCCAACCGCCTATTCAATTTGGCTACACACACCTTACTCACCCGTCGCTACACACCACCATCCTTTTCCTTTCTTCCTATTCTGATTTTTAAAGTAATTATTGACTCTTTGAGCGTGAAACTGACAAAGCTACTTGCGTCAGCTGCTGTACTTCAATAAATTTCTTCCTCCACCTTACTATCGTAATTTTAAATTTTGTTTACACAATAGAGGCTCAAAGTTGATTGGAACCAATGAAAGGAGATACTATATTGTATCGAATTTGAGATGCTTAGTGAGACTTTAGCATAAAACCCACCTTGCCCCTGCCGGAGCCTATAGCCTATTGAGATCCTTATACTGATTTTTACAATAATGAAAGGAAATAATTTAAGAATGAGCTTCTTAATATTGATAGACATCTGTTGAAAGATCTTGTAAATGGCAGAGAGGGAAGGAACTGCTGTTACTGCGGTCTTCAAGAGTAAACATAAAGGTAGAAGAAGAGCCTGAAGGGAAGCAGGGGGCTGTCCACTTGAGATTTTTCCTTCCTTCCAACTTCTAATTTGAGAGCAATACTCATAAATAAAAATGGATGCTTGAGACTGACAAACTGTCATTAAAGACTGCTGACTCTCTTCCTCGCCTCTGTTGTCATAAGATTGGAGGAGAGCGTGTGCTTAAACATCCCATATGGAGTTCTCTATTACTCAGAAATTATGCACGTATACATCCAGACATGTACTCTCTCGCAGGTAATAATATTTCCAGAGGATTTCATAATTAGCCTCAGGCACCACTCCTGGCACAGCACAAACTATGAAGATGATGTATGTGTATTTTCCTCAGCCACTACTCTTTCTGCTCAAGTACCCTCCACCATGAAGGATGCTTATCATCCTGGCACTTGTATTTATTAGGAGGCGTGCGTAATGACTGCACTCGCGGATGCTCTCCTTAATGCACTTCATGTGAAAACCATTCATCAAATTTTCTCTTTCACTCTTCATCTACATGTAATGTGTGTCTGTGTATCTTTGGTGGGAGTAATGACGGCTTACCTTCATTTACAAAGTTATTTGAGCAAATGACGTCTCAAGGTGAGAAGGAGTCTGTGAGAATTATAGAAATGGAAGGCAGGGGGCGTATCATTTTAGATTGGTAGTGTCTTTACTGCTTTTATTGCATGCGTCCAGAAGAAAGACTGCTCTCTAAAGCAATTGAAACGATTTTTCTTCCTTGAGTTTGCATTCAAAAACTAATGAGAATCAAGTGGCTAGTTCTTAAAAATGTTAGAAATTTTAAGAACTTTATAACCAGCTAGAATTCAAATATCCTACTCCAATCCTTAATGCTGTTGCATTTTTCTAGCTGGAAAATTTCCTTAAAACAGGATGATTGTTATAAATTAACCTATAGAATGCAGTTTGAACCCACTTGGCTCATAACTGTAGCATAATTATTTCACAGAGCATGTGTGAACTATAGTAATGCCTGCATGGCGACTCTGAGTCCGTCAGAAATTATGTATGCGATGAACAGAGATAACCCATTGCCGTCCGTCCAGCAATGAATGAGTTGAATTTCAAAGGACCGACAAGATAGATATAAGTTAACCATTATAGTGAATAAGAATGAGTCACAATTTTATGGCAATGAGCTTGTAAAGTATGGCGATAACAAAAGGAAAGAGAAAAGTAAGGTGCGGATGAGTGCCTAGAAGATACTCATAAGCGAAGACGGGCATGACAAAAGAGGAGAACGATAGACGATGTCCAATCGGCCCCATTTCGATCTGCGTAATAAACCGGCCTTAACCTCACATAGTCGTCTGCGGGACAAGGAGATTTTATTGATACATGTTTGAACATATTTGAGCACATATCGAATCTATACTACGTGATAAATGAAGTCAAACATCCGCTTATCCATCCTCATGGCTCTCGTCGTATTACAAGGCGAAATTCTGGCGACACTGCCTGACCTCAGTTGCACGCATTGAACAAGTCAAGAGGATTTTTGAGAAGTACTTTAGGGGATTATGTACCAATGTATCGGAGATGAGGGAGAAGAATGATGACTAAAAGCAAATATTAGGTTGTACAGAATAGAACGATACACTGCTAGTACTTTATGTAGGGGCTTGACAAAAGCTGAGGCTACTACATTGAATTGGTGTTAGATGCCGACCGAAGGCTGAGGATTAAAATAATGTATGGATTTGGCTTGTGAGGGAAAAAGAAGAAGAAGAAGGGTGGCGTGAGATAACATGGCTTGCCCTTCATATTATAGAATAAATTATGTTCTTAACTATAAGCACGCCTTCTTATTTAAGCTAGTCTGAGCGTATGTGTGAGCGTACGTGTGTATCTTGCCATACCATATTTATGATCAATCGGGTATTTGTACACACGAGCTCTTGATCCCAAGGGTACACACACACACTTCTTATCACGACTTGGCGGTATGTTCGGCCATAAAAAGTTGTCCAAATTCAACACACCGCTCGTCCGGTCCATTCATGTCATGACAAACTTCAACACTACCACTACCACCCTTTGATGTTTAAAAAGGAATCAAACTTTACAATAGGGTTGGTCCTCCTGTGGTTTTTCACAATAAATGGAGCAGTCGAGAGGCAAACTGAATAGGTAGCAAAAGCCAGGCACCGCCGTCAAAGAGCAGGGAGGAAGTCAAGGTGTAAATTTCAAGGAGTCATTAGGCTATGCAACACTCAACAATAACCATCAAGTCTGCCTGTCAGCCTCACGTCCTTTTTACCCGCCCCCTGAATCCATTCTACCAACAAATTCCTATAACTCTTTTCCCCTTCTCCTTTCAGGCAAGCCCGTTGAAACCCTTCATCTCATAAATAATTAATTTTCAACCGCTCTTCTACTCCGCATACAAGAGAAAACACTGAGCAAGCAAGCACGATCATCATTAAATCCTTTTTCCTACCACCATCACTGCCGCCCCTCCTCCTCCTCAATTTCATTTCGTTCTTACACACTCTTCAGACCACTTCATTTCTTCTATCACAGTTCCATTAAGGAATCAACTTGGACATAGTCATTCTTGTCCATGCAACAACCAAATCTCTCGTTACCATTAAAAACTCAATCTTTACTATTTCCTTTACTATTTATTTATTATTGTAATATATTAAAAACACAATGCTGGAGACGACAGGAGAATCGGGTCATGGGGAAAACCTTGTGGCTACATTATCCATAATGCCTCTGAAGATAAACGTGGTCCGGTGTTTACACAACACGCACAAGAAGTCAGAGGCGGAGAGAATTGCTTGGAAGAGGAAGTGAATGAAAATAGAGTACACAGAGCTGGAAGGGGCAGCGTTAAAGCAACAACGCTGCGGGACTGTTTGATGATGAATCGGTAGGTAAGCTTAATAATAGGTATGAAGATTACAACTTAATGAAAGGGGATGTCAATCTTAGTGAAACAAGAGGCAAACTTTGCCACTCGCTCCGTCCAACTCCAAGACAATCCGTTACCTAGTAATAACAATGCCAAACAATTTTCCAAGCTCTAACACTTGATTACATTCACGCATGTTTTCACCATTCCAATCCACAACATTTCTACCTTACGTACACACAGACGCCATCATTAACAGTATTATTTACGTGAGAATCTAAGTATTTTCAAGACGCACAAACAAACAGTGTAAGTGGTATGCATGCAAACAGAGTCCCTATCGCCTTTACCTCCCTCTCTGTGTACAGTCCTTCTGCCAACACCGCCACCTCAAGAGACCAAGTATAATATAATTAACGGGGGTTATTCACATTCTTCCGTAAATGTGTAAGTATCCGTCGGTCAGTCCATTGAAGAAGTGATAATTATTGCTCCTGCCCATTTACTCTCACCATGTTAAGTAAACGCGCATGCAAGTTGGGTAGGGAAAACGTAAACAGGCTTGTCTGGACGTACATGGAACGCGCTCTCCAAATGTTATTATCATCTTGATGATTGTTACTTTGACGCCCCTCACAGGCTCCCAAAATTTCATTTTACAACTGTTTTATTTGACTTTTCAAAACTTGGTCTCCGCCGGTCTATTTTATGGTCCCTGCACAGATTTATCTGTCTCCCTCTCGTCCGTTCTGGTTTAACTTCTGTAGTATGGACTAGGTCACCCAGTTGTACAGGCAGGCATGCGAATGGCTTCTCTATTATGTGCTCAATCTTTTTATGTGTTAAAGCCATATGAGCCTTAATTATTCTGACCGTGTACAGTTAGCCTGGCGCCACTCCTTGCACTTTCACAGGCCGGAACTGTGCCCTAGCACAGGATGTAAATGACATTTACGCAGAGGACAACTACGATGGTGCTACCATCCATCAATTTTGCACATGACTACCTGCGGTTGCCATAATCATCATCGTGACCGAGCACCTTAGTGTTTATCGTAGTCTTTTGTTAGATACACTCTAAGAGACCTTTTGTACAACGTCTAATGAACTCTCGCTCACCATAAGGCCTTTGAAAAATACATACAGCTCACGTCCATTTCTAACTCTCCAACACTCCTATTGTGCACTTAGCGGCCATAAGTCATTTTATTGCATATTAAAAAATAAAACCTGAAATTACTCGACAAGGATTATGTGCAGGTGAGTTTTTTGCATGTGAGTGGGATATTCTAGAGTTATTATTATTACACTTGGTACAGTGTTGTTAGTTATTATTTTATAAAGTGTCCTTCTCTCAATTCTCACAATAGATTTCCCACAGAATGCACTATGTAAGCGCCATGGACAGAGTTTTAAGTTTAATTTTCATGCTCTAGCCCCTTTTCATTCAGGATTTTCAGCTCTAAGTAGGTGTTGACTTGAGGCCAATGAATTTAGAAAATGGTGGATTACATCATATTCTCCGTGAAAAAGAACGTGATTAAAATTAATGTATACAGAAGTTGATAAATGGTGAAGGAAGCTGAGCTGACACAGATGAGGGGTGATAGCAAATGGCCAGGGTAGATTGCTTTCAAGCCATAGACAGTCCTTTGATGTGCATCCTCATCAAAATTCGGGAAGACACACAAGTTTATAATATGCGCAATAAAAATGACTACGTACGCATTGTAGAAAAATAAGAATGATTTATCTTTCAATTAAGAGAGAAAACAGCAAACATTTGTGTGTACGTTGTATGAATTTATCTTTTGCCACGCTGCAGGTTTTTTTAAAAAAAACTTGTTCATGACAGAACAGAGTAGACGACAACAGCAGGGATCTATCTATCTCTCGCGTCTCGCACACACGTCTACTTCTTGAAGAGTTCAATCGAATTGCATATATAGTGCTGTCAAACGTGTATGGAATATCAAATAATCAAAGGCATCATCACCGCTGTCGTATACCTCACTACCAGCACGGTATCGTCCAACATCTCAGCAACACTTGACAGATGAACAGACAGGTCTCATATGCTCTCATTCAGTCATCCTCAGACTTTTCTCAAGTCCATGTCTTTTACACCCCTTCATCAAGTATTGTTTTTCAATCTACGTGCTATTAATTCGATAAAACTTTATCCATCTTGTGTGTCCCGTCTTGATGCTTTGCGAATATTAATTTGTTTTCTTTTGTATCTCGTTTTAAATTTATGAGGCAGGCTTTTTGAAATGGAAATGTCCGTCTTGTGTGTCATTGTCATACTTCTTGTATTACGAGACCAGGGATGATGAACAGCATTGATAACTCCCAGGCTTGGATGTTCACAATTCAATGACAATACGTATAGAGAGATACTTTAACACACACCCGCACGCAACCAGTCAACGAGAGCAAAGATGGATGGACGGCATAATGGGAAGGTAATGGGAAGAGGTAGATGGCTCATCATGGTTCGTCTCTTATCATGGGGAAATGTCAATCAGCAACACATGTTGTTCAAGATGTCGAGGAATCCTGGCCCCGTAATCTTTCACCATCACTCCCTGTCTTTCGATCAGCCAGTCAACGTCACTTGACTTCCCTCAAACGCGCGCAGAAACACAGGCATACACCGTCTCTCCCTTCGCTTTTCCTCTCACAAATTTTTTTCTGACTCACTCTGTGTGTGCGATGCAAATAGAAAAATTCAATAGGAAACCAAAATATAAAACACCCTATCCGCCAAGCGTCACTGTGTGCGAATGTACTCATAAATTTAGTTTTGTGGATGTAAGCTTTCAAATTAGTCACTGGAGTTCTTCAAGCCTTTTGATGTTCACGGTATTTCAAGTTAATTGAGTTGTTTGTTCTATGCATATGTAAATATTTCTGATCCAATAAGTCAAAGAAGCTTTTTCTCTTCGCCATCAAATCGTCCGGGACATCAAAGCCATCGAAGATGATGTGGTAGGGACGGCGGCTGGGGAACAAACGGTGGACTTTAGTTTTCCCTGTAGCATTCACTAGTATGATGGTGCACAGAGGAAGTGGTTTTCAGCATCATTGAAGCGCATGGACTGTGAAAGAAAGCTCTAAGTTAGTTACATATCCACGCCTTTGAATAAGCAATCGGGAATGAGAAGGGGAGTTTGTCATGGTGATTATCATTAATAAGCATTCGTCTAAGCTAATAAATGATTTCCTCTGACGCAACAAGAAGAAAGAAGACGGGAGAGAGGGACGTGAGAGTTAATCCAATATTGCTATTACAGCGTAGTGTGTCCTATGGAAACTTTGACGAGCTTATCATTCACAGTCCAAAGACATGGAAGGATTTTTATCATCCTCGCCATCACCACAGCAGTTTGAAATGACAGGCCGCTTGTACTTGAGAGGAGTGTGAGTGTGACAATAATTGAAAATGAAATTTCAAAGGAGTGAGATAATAATTGAGAATGTTTTTTGAATTTTCAACAACAAAAGCCCCATGACATTTTAAGTTGAAATGGCAGCTCTTGAAGGGAGCATATATATGTATGGAACTGCTACTCCCTCGTCTAACATTGCATGACACATCAGTCAGCGGGGTTGAGATTGATAATGGCATCAATCAAAGCTGACACTTCCATATGTTCCACCATCTCAGAAAGTCTTAGTCACACCGCTATAGTACCACTCAGAACATTCGGAGCAAATTGTCCCTTTGCCTTTGCCGCATCTCTACAGACATGTCAACCTTACCAACGCTCGTGCATGTAATGTGAGTACCGCCCTCTATTTCTTCGTCCAACTTCTCGCACGAAGGGTAATTAAACAAAAACCTATATTCAGTAATTAATTAAGGCTTTCTGTTCTTTTATGAAATATTCCAGACTATTACAATCAAACGAGAAGGATGGAATTGGAAACGCTTTTGATCCTCGTCAAATTGTGTCTGCAAATCTGTTGGCACATTTTAATGTAAGAATACAGCAGCCCGGAGTAGTTACATTACGGAAACCACCATGATTTAACTACAGACCTTTTAGCATACGAGCCGTTGGTCAGAAACCTTTAATAGGCCGTAAAAGAGTCTCGTGCTGAATATGATAAGAGGGTCCCTTGCTTAGAACATAAAATTACTTGAATTGTCACAGAGCCCAGAGGTACAAAGTTCTATGCCCATTTAGTTCTTGTCTCACTGTCAGTATGGTTTTTAATATGATAGTACGTGTGGTGCAAGATTCGTAAGGGAAAATGACTACTAAAAATAAAATAGCTGCCATTAGAGAGAGCCCGAGGTAATTCGCATAGCTTCTTCCACATGAATCTTTAGTTTTCTCTGCAAAAACGGTGGTATCCTATATCCCCATGTGCAGCTTTCAAGAAGAAAGTCATTGCTCAAATTAGAGTCGATTAGGGTCAGTTGGGTCGAATGAGGAATAAGTTTCGCTCGAATTCAATTGCAATGGAAGCAGTTAGCTCTTCTAGCGTGGCCAGCTAGTAAGAATTGGTCATGGGGGAGTGGAAAAGAAGCGTGCCTTCTCGCGACCAGAATATGGCACAACGTTCGCACACACCGTGTTGAATATTCAAATCAAAAATACCCCCCCCCCCTCAAG
Organism: Deuterosminthurus bicinctus; assembly: GCA_034698825.1. Taxonomy (NCBI): domain Eukaryota; kingdom Metazoa; phylum Arthropoda; class Collembola; order Symphypleona; family Bourletiellidae; genus Deuterosminthurus; species Deuterosminthurus bicinctus. The sequence continues at coordinate 11,748 of JAQIWI010000598.1, read as the reverse complement.
TTGGGGGCAGGAAAGCCGCGGGAAGAGGATCGTTTTTCGCGGAGCGCGGGATATTTTTCGGTGTGGAAATAAAAACAACTGAAGTTTATTCCCAGCTAGATTCGAATCCCTTACCTCTAAAGCCATTCCGCACAGCGCTCACAACCATCTACCCGAATACATCACCCCCTCAATGTAACAACAGCACATCTTTCCTAGAACACCAAGAAACCTTTGTCCTCCCTGATTGCGAATGCGCGAGAAAGTGCTAAACATTGGCTCGCGCACATGGTCTTATACACAACTCCCTTAAGCCAACTACAACTACTCTAAGGCACACGTCCACATCCTCGCCTACAGATTGACATCACTATAACCGACAACAACAAATCGTAGACACCACGTTTGCTCTCCCGCAGACAAGCTTGAAACCCGAAAAACACTACATAGACGATTGATTAAGCCGCGGGCCTTTAGGCCCTAAAGGCCCGCAGCTATCGAGACAAACAGCGATTTATCAGGTCTAGATGTTTGTATGTGTTGAAGATGTAAGGGATAGGGAAATTTATATTATTTGAGGTAGAGACGTAATAAGCCTATGCGGATCTAGTGAGAATGATATATCATTTTCGCTTCAGGAGCTCAGCATGTATGTGTCGGGGGAAAAGTTGCCGAGGAAGGAGCATCACTATAAGAAAGAGAAGTGAGAAGACGAAGAAGAAGAAAATAAATATATGAGCTCACATCATTGCTGACAAACGTGCAGGGAGGATGAGTTGACAAATTTAATATTTGGCATAAAATATGTGTCATGTCACGTCAGGGAATGCAATTTATGAATATAAATAAGAGACTACAATGGAGAAGAATGGATAGTTGGCAGGCGGGATGGGACGTATACTTGTAGTGTGCATGTGTGTGTAAAGGATTGGAAAGGAAGAATGAATGTTTAGGACAGGCGGGAGGAAACACATTAAGAATGACATGAACTTCCCATATATTATCAACTGAGGTGGTGGCTGACACTTTCACAGACTCCCTGCTGTCCTCGCAGACTCTTCACCAGCCCAGTTCAGGTGACCGCGGGAGGGCAGCCAAGTCAAAACAAGTACGCATACCCAAACTTCCCTTGTACTTTGACGCTTCGTGTGTCCTCAGTCTTCATGACGTTGATATGTAAATCATTTTTACCCGCAACAAGTCATAGTAGGTGGACCAACTGAAAAGCTTAATGGCTCCACAGGCATCAGGGTAGCTTACCCTATTATTTTCCCTCTGCTCAAAAATCTCTTCATCTTCATTCATTTTCTGTTGTTACTCCTTGCTGATTCTCATCTTCCTGCAAGTTTACCTTACAACTAGCCTCAAGATATTAGCCACAGATTAGGTGATATATTTTATTCTTCGGACAAGCTTAATTCTTCTCTCTCAGCCAGCTATCATTTTCTACGGCTGTCAGCAGCGTAAGCGGGAAAATGTATAGCGGAGGCACAAGCATTTCTAATTACCTCGGAATTTCAACAGATTCCACATTATTTCTTTGAACGCTGCTCCAACCGCAACAAAGGCTATGTGTGGCTTCTGTTCTCATTTTTCATACGCTGGAATTCGTGAGCGAGTGTGACGGTGAAACCTTTAAGGACGGTGGGACCTCCTGACATGACACCAAGTCCCTTTCATCCTTCCATGTATGTCGATACTTTAAGCTGATACCAAAAGATATCCCTGCTACTTGCTAGTGTACTTGCGGTCTAGTCCGAGTCTTGATGATCACCTGGAACACAAGCTCATTGTTTTCATCGTTATTCTAGTCAACAGACACACGAAGGTTACAAAAGCTCACGCTTAAGCATCTATAGGTACATTAAAGTGACGTGAGAGGACGAAGTCTTCTTCAGAGCTTCCACCAGGTGCACAGACACACTGTCGTGGAAAGGCTGGAATATTGTACAAACATTAAATAGCTGGTAATACAATTCGAGCTCTGAACTCCTTTCATGCTAGCCCGTTACGCAAAATCCATTAAAATAGATGGAAAAACAAAAGAATCCATTTTCCTCCGATAAGAAAAATTATTTATGACCAGCATTTTCCACATAAATTAGGTCCAATAGAGTGTACAGTTAACTACAGAAGTCTGAGCAGCATGAATCATCCATCCTCTGCTCGTTTACGAAATACATAATCCCTCCAAGGTGTTGGAGAAAATGAGCGGAAATAAAATTGATTGACTTTGAATGCGCTTGTATTTCATCTCTGCTTAGCTGATACAATGAAAGCTGGGGTCTAATTTATCATCTTCCCTTTACCTCGCTAATGTAAACGGAAACCTGAAGGAACTGCTGAGGTAATTCATTTCAGACGGAACGGAATGTAGGAAGAGAGCTATAGAAAACTGAGAAGATGTACAAATATGTGTAGGCTTCTGATTGAATCAGCGTAAAATTAACGGAATTCCCAAAAGGCTGAACACTCTTCTTACGGTGACGGGATGTCATGAACAGTAGCTGAAGACAGAGGAAAAACAAGCTGGGGGAAAATTCATGAGCCTAAACATGACCTGACTTTTTATCGATTGCCCTTACCTCACATTGTCTCGAATTTATTTTTTGACGCCATCATGACTGCGTGCGTGTAACTAAATACGCTGATGTTTGTTAGAGGCCTGTACCTCCGTATGTTTTCTTGCTGCTCTTTGGGTCCGCTGCCCACTCATTTTCTTGGTCAAAAACACTGCCCCATTTCTGTTGTTTTCCTCTGTTCTATGATTTCCTAAAATGAAAATGAACGTAAGCATGGGAGGCAACCCTGGTATTATGTAGATTATGATATTATTGAGTGGCGAGTATTATTATTTACGCGCGTGTGCCTGTTATTTTCGAGTAACATAAATGGGTACTTCTGGCCTCACGAAAGACCTAAGATTCGAGTCAATTGACATCTCTTGCCCACATCTGGATGTTCTCGATATTAGGAAAGGAGCTGAGGAATTCTATGAATTTCATTCCATGATTTCCCTCTTGCCACGCAATCATTGCATTGACCGACTTAACATACATTCTCAAAGATAGTAAGTTACCAAAAGTCTAGATAAGATATTTGATATTATTAGTAGTGCCGAGATTTTCTAAATTATGCCATCGTGACAGACATAAAGTAGCCTGGGAAAGAGTATGGGACAAAGGACAGCAGACAGAGAGGCAAGAGAAGATAGAATCAGGGAGCAAGGAGGACTTGTCTCCTTGCCTCTCTCCTGGCATGAGCAATCTTCATCACTCTCCTGTCTTCTCCTCTTCCTTGTTATCGAGGGTTAATTAAGAGGAATTTCCAACTTGTTCCCTGCTGTAGTCGTTAATGTCAAATGGACTGAATGATCGGTTTTATTATAATCCTCTCTTAATCTCCCAATTAAGACGTCGTCATCATCAATCGTGGTTTATGCAATACAAAATCCGTTTCTAGAATCATGCAAACATTATATACTATAGTATCATCAGATGTAGCTATGAAGGCTTGTGGTGGGCCTGATGATAGCTATCATTATCATCCTTGTTGTAGTTGAGACGGGTGCTATTCTTCATTCCTCGAACTTGCTTACTAACTTGTGAGTCATCTCAATCAGTCTAGGCGCTTTTCAAACTGTCACTCGTAATGTTTCACTTGAGTCTGGTTTTCTTCCAGTTAGGTCGACAAGGACGAATCGGATGAAAACATTGAAAGGGGAAAACTGTGTGCTGATCTCTGTGTGCACAGGGTGTTTGCTTTGCCTTTCTGTTTGGTTACGATTATCCTTATCGGACGGATTCAACCAATTGAATCTCATTCGTCATCGTCATTCCTTTTGTGTATCGCACATTCTCATCCAATAATCTTGTCGTCCCTTTCCCTCTCTCCTATCGCTCTCTTGGCCACCAATCAATCACAGGTCCACATCATCCGTCAATTTTAATAGCCACCATGGACGCTGCCGCTTCACCAAGGCTCGTAGCCTTGGTATCCCATCCATTCTCTTTTTCTTCCTCCTACAACAAATAATTTGACCGATCACTTGAGTGTGGTGTGTGCCATGTATTACACAGCTGCTATTTTTAATGCGGATACGCAGCGCTTTTATGGGTCCAGCTCCTCTGACCTTCTCTTCCACTCACTAGCCATTGAAATCTCTTGAAGTATCATCATTTTTCCAGCCTTCCCATCACATCCACACATTCGCTGGCCCTCCCTCTCATGTCATTAGTGGCCAAACAAATTAATCATCGTATTACAATCAATCTCTACTGTCGGATTCTTGTCAGCTGGATGCTCAAGAATGATGCTTATCGACGAGACGTTGAATTTTCTATTCTTCTTTTTGTCTTTTAAAGTTGGATGAGTTCACAGGATCTAATAACGATGATTGCACAAAGGATCGAGCAAGCATTGTTGTAATCCTTCACTCACGGCACGCTGGTTGGTTTGATCCTACAAACGACCTGTTTATTCTTGTGGTTACGGTTTCTTCTTTGAATTCGTTTTTAAAAATGTGTATTACATATGCCGGCATTAAAATAATACGTGTAGCATTTGATGATTCAAGGAGAAAGGAGCGGCTGGAATCAAAGGACGTTACGGTGCTTAGTAAGGAAATGTATGCGAATACTTTAATGTAGTCCGGCTGGTTCTGTCTGTCTGCTTCCATATGTGTTTTTTCATCTCCCGGTAGAATTCTCCGTTTCCACATGGAGCAGCTGATAGCATGACGAGGATTGGAAGCATTTTGTTCGTTGATGTAGTTGACATTAAATAAATGCACCATTGCTATTCGCATTCAAGGTTCATGCCATTCTCTTCAAATTGCCCGTCCTCCTTACAGTGCCCACATACTTTTTCCCTAACCTAACCGAGCCCCACCCCCCTCTCCCAGTAACTACTTGAGCAGCTTTTTACAGTAACTTATCCGGAACGTATCACGGGTTGACTGGAACATTAAACGATCGTGGTTCCATTTTGTCGTATTTAAATTTTAAATGTATTCGAGGAAGGTTAAGCTATACATAAATCTGGTCGACCTAGTGGAAGGCGAGAGGCAGGATTGTTCCCTGTACCGCGTTTTAATAACTCACAAAACTGTGAGAGTATTATGGAGAGACCGACGGGTGTAAGAGTAATGAAAATCACAATTCAATGTCAGTGTGTCGTCTGACAAGCTAGGATTATTGCTTCTTTGAAGATGCAAAAAAGTGACATGCTGGGTGGAGTAGTGTCAATTTGGTAGTGGAAAATGAGTAAAGAGGAAGACAAGACGTGCGAGAGGAAGGAAATTTAGGAAAGAAGAACGAGCGGATATGTGTGTGTGTGCGTGCTAGAAAAGGAGGCGAGACAGAGAGAGATGACGACAGGGAAGAGGATTTAAGAACAGATGATAGTTGACGTGATGCTAAATATGTATACACTGTGAGCTTTCAAGGGTGAGACATTCAACGTCGGTGATCGTGTCATTGGTGGTGTTGGAATGAGAAAGCAAGAGGAAAGTGGTATGTCATGCATTCTGAATACAAAATGTAACTCTCCGCTTCTGTAGTGTCTCGGTGTGTCAGCTAACGAGCCTTTTCTCCTTTATATGTGTCTGATGTGGACGATACTACCACATGGCTGTAGAGAATTACATGATGCGACCATTAGGGCCTTGTGTATAGCCATGTCATATATGCATATATTTTGGGGATGGGAACTGAGCCATCCAAACAGGACGTACGGGAAGAAGATAATCATAATAATGTTCATATATATTGGCGTGGCGGTGTATCAACTTAAATGCGACGGCATGTTATGCATGTTGAGTGGATGTAATGCTTCCATAGATATACATTAGGAGTGATTGATGAGTTCCCATTCATCATTGAATGTCGGGATTCTTCGTTCATGCCATTCATCCGGCCCAGACTAATTTGACAACTTCCCATTTTGCCACTCTTTTCGCTCTGGTTTTCCTCTCTCTCTCTCACTCGCTCCCGCCCTCAAGTCTCTTTTCAGCTAATGCCACAAGTCCGCGTTGAGGGAAACCAAAGAAAACAAATGTGCTATTATGCCAGCATCAGAGAAACACACTGGCTGAGGTCTTGAGCCACGTGCTTTGTCCCTCCTCATCATCATCAGCATGGATGAGAGTGACAGGAGCGGTAACTAAACGAGCAAAGATTATTTTCAATCTCCATTCACATGCAGAGACAACAAGAGCTGACAGCTCTTATCCCTCATCTTTTCCTTCTCTCCATCTGTCCGTTGGAGCGGAGAGACATTAAAACTCCCCGACCAAATCCACTGTTTTCCTTCTCATGGTAATCAGCGTTTCTTTCGCAATCAAGTGACTCTCGCTGTCGCCAAAAAGTGTCATCATGACTGTGGCAGTGTAAGTTTTGTCAAGGACCTGAAATGGAATAGAAGGCCACGGAGGAATAGTTTAGCTGCTTATTTTTCAAGCGTTTCAAAAAAAAAACGCACGCCGTTCCGTGGATAATGGGGTCAGTCGTCAGGAAGAGGGTCCTATCTTCATGAAATTTACGGTAACATAGGCAACTTTTAAGTATATTTGTAACTTAATGAGTCTCTTAATACGTTCCAGCACCATATACAGTCACACCACCAGCCCTTCCGGCTGGGTTCGCTAGCTAAGGTTGAAATTCTCCACATAATCATTCTCAAAGGGTCATAAGCAACCGAAATGTCCACATCACCATGCATCTGTTGTCAACATTAAGTAGTCCTCGTTTTTCTCATTGAAGCATCCCGCACGGAAATAGCACGTCGTTGACTTCATAAAATCCACTTTACCCTAATTTTCTAGCCACATTCCTGGATTTCGTATCGCTGTTTCGAGCCAAGAGGAACGTCATTGAGGACAGAAGAGGCAATTGCGATCCCTCATATATTTCAAATTGCACTGATATATTACAGAGATATTGAGTACTTATGATGTTTGATGGAGGATTTATTTAAAGCATAAACTCCTAAGTAACTGAGTGTTGGGGGAGGGTTATATGTATATGCGTCCACAGTGGAGTGAGTGTCTAGGAGGGAAATGAAGTTGTACGGTTGATTTACTACGGCATGCATTACTACGAAAGTATGAGGGACTAATTGGAAGAAGAAATTTTACTGCGTGGAAAAACGTGTGAGCACAGGGTAGGAGGGAAATTGAAATGTTTCCAGATCAGTTAAATTTGAAGAAATCGGGGATAGTGTGCGTGGAAGTTAGATAGCCATTAAAGGAGCAATTGTCAAATGGCTTCCATTTGTTCCCTCATTCAGCCAGTCAGAAGGGAAGATAAATTTAAGATTGAGCGACCCGAACCGAACCACAACTAACTCATTGAAACTTCATCCTTTTCTTGCATCCACCCATATGCACAGCAGCGCGGATCACAAAGATATATATATAGCCTAGACATTTGTAACTCCTCCGGAGAAATTACTCTCAGTTTCTAATGTAGTGTGAAGACGTGGAGTTGGTAGGTATTTTTGCATTATGCATGCGTGCATATGACGCCTGTTCCCGTCGTTGTTGTCGTCCTCATCCGCCTTCTCCTCCTCATCCTTCAAAATATAATCGGGTTTGTACATACGAATGGCATAAAGTGGCTCCTGTTATTTTTCTTTCTTTCCGTGCCTTCCCCCATGATGAAGATAAATGAGTTGAGGAAGTCACTGCAAGCTAGCAACACACGCACACATACTAATACAGACACTCACAACCGTCTTTGTCGGCCTCCTTCACATTACATTTACAAAACCAACTAACTAGCCCAAGCGCCGATATTCCTGCTAGATAACGCACATACACACACAAAAGTATTCTAGAAAAGTACCACCACATGCGTCAGTGTGCACAATAAGATGGGAAGTGAGAACACAACTTTGGTGGTGTGAACTGCTGTAAAAGCAACCATGAATTTTCCTTCCTCTTTCTTCAGTGAGCGCTCTCTGTATAGGAGTTTGTACACTCTCATGCGATTCCTCATAGCCTGAAACTATATGACTTGGTGGCATTTGCATACGTGGTACTTAAGTACAGTGAGTAGTGTTGCTCACTGTTGTTAACATAACCTTTTTTCTAACATCAACAAGCCACCGGACTGGCTATTCTGACTTCCTAGACTGGATAACATTTCTTTTCGAACCTTTTCCCATTTGCTCCAGAATTCCTCCGACCGTCTGTGCTTCTGACGCACTCTCACGCTGCAGTCGTGTGTAGAGTCACTTGTAGGAATATAGTAGCACTATTTTCCTTCCGTTTTCAACTCGACTTGCATGCATGAAAAGTATAGACTATATGACTAACAGTGGAGAGTAGGATCTATTGATTTACACTTGACGATGAGAGGAAGGCTGTAGCAAGCCGCAACATGTGTTCTCTGTCAGCTTAACACTGAGTTAAATGCATTCGTGATTTATCCAGCTTCTTCAGCAATTTAACCTCATCCAGTCACTAATATCTCTTCGGTTTTACCCGCCATTTCACTCCAGTTCCCTCTACAAACTTGCCATAATATATTCTCCTTCCAGTATGCATATTATGCAATGGTGCAGCTCCCGTATAGGTACGTACTTAAGCTGTGGAATAGCTGCAGACTTACCAGATGAGAAAGTAATGCTGTATGAGTGTATTTATAAGTACCACTTATTCTCACGGATCAACCAGTATGTTGTTGTTACATGAGCAGGTTGATTACAGGGGGAAGATTTTAATTGGAAATTTTATAGCACATTAAAAGTTATTGAGAAACTTAGAAGGCATCCGTATGATGGTGCTATTCGGAGGGCAACGGAAGATGTTAAGTGGTGATAATATGTGTGCGTGCGAGTGGAAGTGATGCAAATATTTTTCGCTTTAATTTACAACCCCGACCGCCGCAATAAAAACTAGGCTTTCCCACAGAAGAAGACGATAAGAATAAAAAGATTTAAGACATTCCATAAAAGTCTGCCCAGCTCCTGTTCCTGCTTCAAAGAGAAGAGGGATGAGCGAAGGAGCGCATATAAGGTCGGGCACTGTTACCACTATCATCCTATGACAAGACTAGGAAGAGGACGAGAAAGTACATTAGCAATAATATTCGTATGGCGGCATAATAATATGGTGTACGTCTTGATTTGTTGGAAATGCCGAAAACGGTTGGTAGTAACAGCCTCGTGTGTGTGCTCCGTTTCTGGATCTTGACGTGTGTGTGTGTGTGAGTGAGCATTTGTGGGATGTATGTGTACACGGGTGAGTGAGTGGAAGAAGGATACGGAGCTGTCTTCAGGGAAGCCATAATAGAGTGATGTATATTCACGACTGTGTGGTTCTGTCCTCATCATCATCCTCTTTAATCATTTCTCTTCCCACTGTAATTGCATTCATTCGAAATGGCTCGTGGATGATTTATAAGCACGTCGTGTTCCTCATTTTACCATTTTATTTCACTCCATCCATTTCATTCCCGCCGGTTAGGCCGTCACATGCACATACACATTGGTAACGTAACTGCTAGAGAGGAGAGAACCCGAGTTGCTATCCCATTCACTATAAAAGCGGGTTCTCTCATATTCACACTGTCGTGTATCATCCGCTACTGTCTCTCCCAAATATATATCTCTGCTCTCCTAATGGTTCGGGAGTGTTACGTCCTTCCCGCCATACTTTACTTTTTTTCTCATCTTCTCTCCCACCATAACATTTCAACTGACTCACACGGAATCCGAATACACAACACACATGCGGGATTTTTACTGCTCCTCTAATACATTTCCACAACAGTTGACATGGAATGGAGAGAGAGGAGGAAAAAACTGCATGCTCCTGCTGTTACTTTACTTGCTTCTGTGCACGACTCATTGCTATAGCTACTTGAGAATAAATCGGGCACGGCGGTCCAACTGTGTTTTATACTCGGCTTGTCACCGCCACTGTCACTATATTTACCATTATGACTGAGAGCAGGAGGGAAAATCTTGCATATTATTCATTTATATTGCCGTACCGTCCACAATATTGAGCTTAATGCTTTTTAGCTATTTATCTCAATCCTTGTGACTCCCTCAGGAACACACGCGTCCACATTTACCAACACACAATCACGCACCCATGCATCACCACTCACACGTATTCATCCATTCGCTGTGGCAACCAGGAGGATACAAACTAAGCTCTTGAAATTTTCCGCCGTGTAACTTAAATAAGGAGTAAGGACAAGAAGATTCTATGTTTAGTAAACTTTCAAGATATAATTCGCTAAGTTCAAGTCGTTCTACGTATATGAGCGTCTCCAAGCCATGACTGGAATTGCCGTAATTTATCCCGTCTCTAAAATATTACATCCAATATAAATTCTTTGGTTCGCATAATCATATGATATTATTGCGTAACTTTATCATCTGTTTTCCCCTCCATCTCATCTGAAGCCAAGCGATAGGAATTAGTGCTTTTTGTTCAGTATCTCGGGCTCAAACTCAGCCGTTCTCATCTTTGAGTTCGTTGCAGAAACTCTTAGCAGTCTTAATACAAGGCGTCTCACGTGTTTTCACGAGGGCCGAATTGGATAGCGTAGAATGTTGGTATGGGACATTTGTCACTTTTAAAAACACATGTCACTGTATCAACACAACACTAGCTTTTCCATGAAGTAAAAAATCTCGAGTATTATTTTGTATCTTATGGTTCTATAGAAATGTCAGGATCAAATAACTAATATTGAGCTGACATAACGAGGAAATGACGCCATCAAGTGGCGTGATTGTTGTAATAATTAAGGGTAAAAATGTACCTGTAAACAACCATTTAAGCGGTTGTACCGAAAATGCAACTCGCCACGAGACTACTTGCTCGACAACGTTTGTATTAATCGCAAGATGTTTACTATGTATGAAGGTTGTAATTCAAGGGTTTACGGACCACCCTTCGAGATTACGGCTCGAGCCCTTGGTTGTAATCAATTACAAACGATGCATGAACTTATACTGCACATGGTATGGTCTACAATTCAATTATTACCTGTTTAATTGCGCATGATTACTCTAATGATAACAATGGAAACACTCGACTTTAGATTATTCTACTCTTTACCTCGATCCTACGTGCGTTTAAGTAAAGTAAATTGCCAAAGCTTCTGATGCTCTAGTGGCGCTTTATTCTTTAGTAATGAAGGTGCGTAGACAAGTCTTGGGGAAATGACTATGCAGAGGAAGAAAGCCTCTTAATAGGCTTGATAATTCCCTCGCAATCAGAAGGAGAGCAGTGATGAAAAATAATGGCGGAAAGACTCACTTAACTTGGGAGGTTCATTGCATTGACGGAGTAATTCTATACTAACAGACTTAATGTGTGTAATCATCATGAGTGTATTGTTGCAACATTGACATGCAATCTTATGGTCAAGTTTATCAGTTGAAGCTATGCCTTACACAAAAGTATACTTGTCATTGTAGTAAAGTACTCGCCACCCAGACCTAATGAAGTTTACTTCACGGTGCCCATATTTCTTAGGAGGACGGGCGGAAGGGCGGCTACTGCATGGTGGTGGGTCGTCGTCGTCGCGCTTCACAATGATAATAAATAATTATATTATTACTACTCTCCCCGTCTAACTTTTCATTTTTCAAGTAAAATAATTATTGCGTGCGACTATCAACTCCAGCTTGCACATGTTTTCAGGTTTTTACCTCGCTGCCTACTCCTTGGTAGCCTCAAGTTGTCCGACGCCACGTCGGCCATCATTACAGTCTTGCTACGTGAAAACACAATAGCCTAGCAAC
>JAQIWI010000597.1:0-26890 GCA_034698825.1 Deuterosminthurus bicinctus | reverse complement strand
GTCGTCGTCGTCGTCTTGTTGAAATTATTGAATTAAAATTCATTGAGGTAGGAAAAGCATATGAGCAAGTTTTTAATGACTTCTAATATATATGTGCAAAAAGGAATGAGTACAGGCTGGGTGTGGGGGGAGGGTTGAAAGGGACGGAAGTGGAATCCACGGAGAAGATTTGTAGCTTTATTAAGTCTTGAATTTCAATTCTATTGTGTAATTCAAATTGCACAGAGTCTACTTTCCCTGTTATCAGTATGAATTAATTTCATACTACGAGTTTAATTGCCTTTTAAAATGACTTGATCTTATTTTAAACTGTTTGATAAGCGGAGAGTTATGGGCATGAAGCTTGAATGTGTCTGTGTGTAATTAGTAGAGGAATTGGCGTATGTATAAGGAAGGAGTGAATGAGGGTCCTTGTCTGCATGTGGGTCCACTTATCTAAAAGTGTCCTCTCTAGTGGAATTTCGGGGGTGTGTGTGAGATTGAGTGTGTGTGTGCGTGAAATTTGGTAGTACAATGAAAGTCATAATTAGAGTAAGTTTGAACAGTAGTGCGAACGTGTGGATTTTATAGGAGTTTTAAATGGCAGTTTTAGTGTACCGAGTCATTATGTCTTTGTATGTCCAACCATGCTGTTAGTAGTAGGATTTAGCAAGGAAATTTATAATGCACACACACGTAGACTGTGTGCATGTTTACTTTCGCAATCAGCATTAGTTGAAGGAACATGGGGCGTTTATTTGAGTGTGTGTGTGTACTATGTAGAGCGAGTTAAAATGCTGAGTTGTTATTTGTGATCATATCGATTTTTCCATTAGACACACACACAGAGCAAAGTAAAAGGAAAGAACTGGGAGGTTGAGGCTGAGAGAAAAAGTTATGGCAAAGTCGTATGTTTTTTACCAAACGTCCGATTGGTCACCACACACAGGTTTTTTCACAAGAAATGTGTGGCCTTAAATGTTCTGAAATGGTAGAGAAATTATTGCAAGCAAACATCCCCTTCTCTCTCTCGTAAACATAAATAATGGTCATGGTGTATTTACAAAGAAGAATGACTTTGTGTACAAGGCCAATAGTACACTAGATGCTGTTATCATTGGAATAACGTTAATTTTTACGCGTCTGTTTATCTTGGAACTCAGCTCCTATATTTCCACTGTGTGGTCCGCTGCAGTGAACGGCAAAGAAGGCGGTTGGTTGGTTTGTATAGCTGGAAGGAATGCAGTTTGAGTAGTCACTTCTCTTGTTGCTGACGAGCGGAACGAGGGAGAGACGGATATGGACGTGAAAGGATGGAGAGAAAAGTAAAAGAGTGATAGTGATGAAGTAGGGTGGAAAAGCATGAAATATTCCTCTCTCTCTCTCTCTCATTCGCTCTGTCTATGCCATGCCTGTTGAAATTATATTGAAAACTGTGAAAGGATTGCAGGCGGTAGGGAGTGAATGTGTGTGAGTGTGCAAAGAGCAGGGAGCAATTAGTTAGGAACATGTTTCCCCTGTCCCCATCAAATCAAGTGTATGTCTATTTGAATAAGTGTTTTGGATATTCACCAGTAGTGAAGATAGATTGATGTGTGGGCCTCACAGCATGTGTTCACTAGATGGCCGAGTAATTTGCTGGCATATGGAATGGAGCTAGTGCATGTGCAATGTCTGTAGCAGTTGTGTGCGGGATGTTGAAAGAGAGATGAGAGAGGAGTATGCAAAGTTTAAAATAATGTCTTTCTTATGGCTGGAGCTTATATGTGAAAAGTGCGTTGAAAGATGAGGAAATTATAGATAGACTGTTACATGTCAAGTATGCGTCCTCATCCCGCTTGAGCCGACGATGCACTTAGTCTCTTACAGTCACATGTGTATTTCGTCGTCACCATCATCAGCATCTTAAGGATTTTTTTTCGCACCACTTCAAATTTAGGTCAGGTTGGATTTGGCAATGGTACAAACAGGTGATGAGGATGATTTTCATGTTGTTTGTACCCTAAAATGGACCAGCTTGGAAGAGGCTTCGGAATTATTTCTTATGGTCTCAGCCAAGTTCTCCAAACAATTACCAAGAGATTCTCTGGGCGACCGACAATAGTCCTAATGATGAGATTTCATGCGGACTTTGGCAAGCTCTGTTGTCTATGCTGTCTTTTCTTGTACAGGCCCTACATATGTGAAGATCTGTTGAAGAGGAGCAAATGTGACAATAAAATATAAAAGCCTATTTATAACCCCACACACATGTCATAGTGTGCACGATAATGTCAACTCCTGTGGCACCCGGTGAATTATGTGGCTGAAAAAAGAGAGGCTGGAGCATGGTTGATGGTGAGGGTTTTTACAGTTCGCAGGGTCATGTGCTTTGTTCTGCGGTATTTGTGTATGTATCACATGTAAATGTTACTATGGCCCACATACTTTACAGCGGAAATAATGGAAAATAAACGGCCGTTTTGAATGAAGGCAGACAGTAGTTGGCGAGAATGATTTGATGCGCTGAGACGTAGCGAGCGAGCGAGCCGGACGAGGAAATGAAATATTTTGCGGTAGGATTTTATATGAAAATTTCAAGTAATTAAGTCAATGTTGACTGTGAGAGTGAAGCGAGAGCGCTAGCAGTAGTGCTTCTTCTGAAGAGATAGGGCAAGAGAGCGGTGCTAGTGGCTTGGAGAGGGAGAGAGCTATATCTAGTGCAGTAGAAGCCACTCCGCTGTTCTATTGACAAAGTATCCGAGAAAGGGATAGAAGGAACAATATCCTAAGTGGTATGGGGCGGTGAATTGTTGGAATTCTAGCTTTACAGACCAGTGTGGATTTATCTGTGGAATTCTATGCTGTTATTTGACTTTGAATGGAAACATTGTCCTAGTGAAGAACAAGAAGAAGAAGAAATATATGTATGTATAGAGAGAGAGAGTGGAGAAAGGGGGGAAATATTTTCCTCGAGGCTCCCCACAACGGAACATTGAATATGAATCGAGGAGGAACGAACAGAGAAAGAGAGATATAGAGGCTTCCCAAAGATTTGTGTCCTTACGCAGGGCTAACCGACTATACTGAATGTACACACACAAACGCATTCACACAAATCCACACACACACACAGATACACAAATACACACACGCCACTCGAAGATTCAGTCCGTTCCCCATGAGAGATTGTCAGTGTGGATACATGTAAATATATCTGTAGAGGAAGCAGACCAAGCCAAAGAGCTGAATCGCTTGTTATTCCTAGTGCTACTATGTGAACGTATGAGTTACTAAAGCAACTTTCAATGTTGTCTGTCCTTCAAGTTGTGAATAGGAAGCTCAGCAAAGTAACTAGCTGGAGAATTTCTATGGAAAACTAAAGCGCTCTGATGTATAGTAAGTTGAGCGAGCAAGTTAGTAAGTAGAATGTGGCCTTTGGAATAGCAAGTTGCCATGGAAAGGTCTTTGATTTGCTATTTATATATGTCGAGACTTATATCTAACAAGGAGTCTAATGTGTGAAGTGAGAGCTTGGAAGGCATGTTCGTGTACATAAGATGGGAATTTGTGATAAAGTTCTAATTGCTTCTGATGTTGATGAACTAATGAATCCCTCATCTATGAAATCTTGCACGATTAACCAACAGGGACAAATGAGCTGAATTAAAAGTTCATTTCCTAAGCTGTACGTACGTATCTTTCCCTCTTAGTCCTCAACTATCTACCGCTACTCCCATGCAAATACATACTTAAGATGTGTTCACAATGGGCTACTAAACTCACTCAGCTTCAGTGGATCAAATAAGTTAATCCTTCATCTCACATTGAAACGCTCATTCCAGTGCAATCAAGGAGTCATTTGTGCAATAATCAACTTGACTTTGCATGCAATGCACGGACTCAGACTGGAAAGTTTGAATTTTTTTTCAAGCTAAATATCCTCCCGAGAGTGCTATTATGGCGGCGTATTTGAGCCGTACCAAGGCAACTTGCATACACTTGCCAAAGAGTATGCAATGAGCCAACTTTTATGTAGTTCACATGCATACACACACACTGAACGAGATGGAAGATAATGTGGAAAACTTAAAGCTCACGCTGTGTCTGAACGTGCGTTATGTCTGATGTGGATTTTTGGAACCAAGCTAGAGAGATGCAAAAGGGAGGAGAAATGAACAAGCGTGTGTGCCATTATATACGATGAGGCGTGTGTCACGTATGTGTGCGTATAAGTATAAGAACTAATCGTAAGTGAAGTTACTTTTCTGGCTTAATCGTTTGGAAAATGGCTGAGTGAGGAAATAAAGGTGTAGTTAAGTGTGTGAAACTGCAGAATTGAGTTTTGTGGAAGTTGTGTATGTGTGAGAGATAGAGAGAAAGGTAGATCGAAAGGCATGCAAGTTTCCATTCATATGAGGCTTCCATATAGAAGTAGGCATTTGAGTCAGTTTAAAATCCTTGTGTGCGCGTATGCTTGGGTATGTGTGTGCTTAAGCTCCAAAGTCCTACTTGTTTCAGCCTCAATGGTCTAAAGAGCCCGAGAGGGAATCAATACAGAATAGAAGACTTGACTTTCAATTGTTTTCAACAAACTCACACAGCACAGTGACTTCTAGCAGCCAGCTCGAATAGACAGAATATAATCAAGCTTTTGGTCATTCCATGTGCTCTTTACTCAACCATCTATGGTACGAAGGATGATTTCAACTCTTTATTGAATAGAAATCTCTTATTGATCCCTCAGTGCAAGGACTATTTCAGATGGAATATAGAGGGAGAGAGAGAGATAGACGGTTACTTTGGTCCAGATGAAAGAGAGTCAAGTTTAAAGGCTGCCATTGTAAACACGGGCTACTTTCACGCATCGCTTCATGCACACACTGACGGTCCATCTTGGAAATGTATTAACCTTATGTGCAGAGCACACAAAACGTGCGCACGTACAAAGATGCTCTGGATAAGAAGACATTGATGATGATGGCTCGGGTGTGTTTGTGTGTGCGGGAGAGGGAAGAGCATTGTCTCTCTCTGTGTGAAGGTGCGTGTATGTGAAAGAGAGCGAATACCGTGTGAAAGTAATTGGCGAAAGTCCTGTCAAGGCTCCACACATACAGAGAAAATGATGAAGAAGAAGAGGGGAAAGAGATTAGGCGCTCGGAACGGCCTTTCTCATTACGTCCGTCTCTCTCTCTCTTTCACTGTTCGAGCTCCTTATATATCGCTGGTCATTTATCTATGCCCTGGGCAAAGTCTGGGATCTTACAGTAGTGTTGTAGTAATGGCGGATGATTCTATTGATGATGGTATTCTATTCCTACCCGTTCATCATATCCGTGGACGGGAAATGATAAGCCCTCGTTTAACTCCCTGTCAGTCAGTCAAATCAGTTGCAATAATTAGTTCTGATTTCAATATAATGACGTCTACCCCACAGTAGTTCAGGTTAAATAGGGTACTATAGAAGGGTGCATTACTTTTTTTGCTCTCGCTCAACCTGTCGTTTCTTTTTAGTATAAAAAAATAGAAAGGAAAGACATTGATAGTAGGAGAAAGGAAAAGGAGGACATGAGATTTCATGAGGAACGATGAGGAGTGTGTATGTGTATGTAAGTGTAGCGTAAAATAGGGTTGACAGGCTGGGGGAGAGAGAGAGAGAGCTTGAAAGAAAAGAGTTGGCTGCAAGTGAAACTGATGGGATGATAGTGACAGAGGAAAGGAAGGGAGAGAAAGAGGTCGTATATGCACAATGAGAATTCTTGAAGAAAATAGCAACATTTTCCTTGGTTGTAGTTGCCTTGACAGAGAATATAAGAAAAGGGACAGACGAAAGAAAAAGTTTTTATCGGGCCACAGATAAAAGTGGTTTGGTCCGTTGGCTTTAAAAACTCTTTTCCCCCTTTACTTACAGTTGATTACAACTTTTCATATGTGCCTATATCTCTCCCTGTATGTTATGGCGAAGAAAATAAATTAAATAACAAGCAACTGTTGTAGTAAGGAGAGATATTATTGTTAGTGTAGAAAAAAAAGTTTGCTGGGCAAAGAAGCTTTTTCTTCGTCTTCTTGACGTCAAGGAAAGTTTTGTAGCTTGTTAAACCCTAATAATCATAATATCTTTCTAGTTATCTACTAACCTTTTATTTTCGATTGGCTTTAATGTATATGGCACTGCACTGTAGATAAGGGTATGTTGTATTGGTTTTTGACGCTCAAGTGTCATGTGGGGGTTTGTAAAATAACAATGCTAATGGGAGGTGGATGGTAAAAGAAGAAAGGGCCACTGGAGCTTTCTAAGGAAGGAATTTAATAATGGTGCAATTATGTTAGCTTTATTTAATTAGCTAAAATGTATTAGTGGCTCGCTCGGAGGTTAGTGGGCTTTGATGTCGTTCGATCAAGCTCGTCGCTGTAGGTAGATATTCAAAGTCTCTTAAAAACCAAATTGTCTACGATAATTTGCCAAAATCTTCATATAATTAAGCCGGTCATTACTATTAGCAAGGTTGTGCATTTTCTTCAATTAAGCAGCGTTATGCATTGTCTTCAACTAAGCAGCGTTCTTCTATAGAGAAACACTGTTGTCTTATAGAAAAGTAGGATTACAATGGCTGTGGGGTGGGAAGCTGGAAAGAATTCAGGAGTATCTTGTCTTACTAGTATGTGTAAATGCGTCTATAATACTTGTGTGTGAATTCCGCATAGACTCTTGTAATGAGCTAGAGTAGGTTTTATCCTGCGGGATTACGTGTATCTTTGTAGTGCTATGGTTAGAAGCTAGAAGTAAGAACGAGCGAGAGAGAAAGGTACTGTATAGTTGTACGTGGTAGAAATTCATTGAGATGTGTGCGAGAGTATTTTATTTACTGACATGACGCTCTCAATTCTCTTCTTCGTCTCCTTCTTCTCGCCTCTGCATATAGCTTGCCATTGTATAAAATAAAAGCCCTTGGTAGTTACCAAAGCTTTTACTTTGATCCCTTTGAAACCCACCTCACTCTTACATTTAGGCACATAGTCTTTCATTGACACGCAGGGAAGAATGTTAAGTATACGTATGTGTGCACGTGCGTAGGCCTACGAGAACTGTCCTTATTGATTTTATATGTGCGCCTGAGGTATTTAGGAATTTAGTGAATTGCTACTGCTATTGTAAAATTTAGGGGCATTGGGTCCTTGGGTGGTGGTGATTAATAGAAACATATAAATGACTGTGGTCGTGTTTAAAGTTTGAATTATTTCCTGTCATAAATCTATCATGCTCCTTGGCTTTGCTAGAGATGTGTGGCATTGAAGGGTCCATGTGGATTTGAAATGGATCAAGTGAGTTTTAGTTTGAAGTGCTTATTGGAAGGCTGTCATGTCATTGCATGTCAATTTCTGTTGGAATATACAAGCCCTTGGTTCCTGCTTGCTGTCGACTACACGGAATTGGGTGATGATTGTGTGACACTTGAGGATTACCATTCTCGTCCTTTTATGTCCCCTTTGATCCTTCAAAGTTTTCCACATTTGAATACACATTGCTAATGTAGAAACTATTATTGTTTCTGTACTGTTGTTGTTGCTGTTGATGTGAAGAGACAGGCGGCGACCTCGTATGGAGGATCATGTGTGTAATAATAGTTAATGGCTTCAGTTTTGGCATACGGATGTGTTAGGAAGGAGACTTTGTCTTTGGCCAGCTCAATGGATTATCTGTGTGAGAGCACATGTGGTGTGCATAATCCTTTTGGCAGAGCCTTTCCTCTACACTAAACTCTCGAGTGGTGGTGATAATGTGATCTCAACTTTTCTTTCTCCAAGATCACTATCATCATTGCAGTGACATAGAGAAACACACAAAGCGCTCTTAAACATGAGCAAGTAGCGTGTGGTGTGTGTGTTTGCTATGTGCGAGTGCGTTTTTGTCTGAGTGTGTGTTTGTGTGTGGGAGCCGACCCTCTGGTCTTGTCCATTATCCACTTCAAGTGTCTGTCTCTCGCTCTCTCTGTCTCTCTCTCTCTCTCTTGAAGGATGATCAAACGCATGACATTAAATAGGAAATAGTCCTTTTCGTATGCCGTTAACAAAACATTAAAGCAACAAATAAAACTGGAAATGAATGGCTCAGCAAGACAATGAAGCAATAAAATCACGTGGTGATTATCATGGTGATGATGACGTGTTAAATTGATAATACTTTGGCTGTATTGAATACCATGAAAGGTGAGTAGCGAAGTGAATAAATGATGCTGGAAAGTTTCTATAGGCGTTTAAATGCGCAGGAATTAAATTAAGTGTAGGCCATGTTGAAGGATGAGGATGATAAGTGAGCGGAAAAAATTCCGCACACACAGAGGAATACGCGTGGAATTGTAAATAATTATAACAGACGTTTCTATAGTATGTGTGTCTGTCTGTGTATGCGTGTGCGGAGGCTGACGTTATCAAGAGTGTAAATTACAACGGGGGTTGTAAATGTGGACGTTGCTAAAAGGACCGTGTTGGGACGGTTCCAGGAGGAGGAAGAGGCAGTGAGCCGCTGTAGCGTGTGTCTGCATTTTTCGTTGCTTGGCATTGGGATTGCGGATTCAACTTCACTGTTGTTTCATACTTGTCAAAGTTGAAAGCTTGTTCCTTTTGCCGACAGTAAGTTGAGTCCTAAATGTGCGTCATTCATCCATCGTGGATGGGGCTTTTGTTATTATGCTAATGTGCAGTTAGCAAAAGTACAGGGAGAAAGACTGTGTGGAGCTTAATGCCAGTGTGGTTTGGGCCGGACTCCCGTTCACATTAGCCTGGCATATGATGCTCCATGAGCAAGAGTGAAACAGTTGAGATAGTATGCTTCATTTACTTCATTATTATTATCATTATGGCAACATATAGAGAGGAGGGTCTGAATGAATGGCTTTTGTCTTGAGCACAGACAAGACAGACTTTGCAGAATTATTTGTAAAGGGGGAATTTCTGCGGAGAACTTGGCCACGATCTGAATACGATGAGTGAGGAAATTCAAGTGGGGTGAGGAGCGGAACAACAAGGCTTTAGCACGAGTAGATTATGAATGTGACTTGTCTGTGTTTTTGTTTGACTGCGTATGAGTGTCTGTTTCTGTGTGAATGCGTATGTGTGTGTTTGTGTGTGTGTGTGAGCGTTGTAGTTGTAATTTTTTAGCGGCTTAGTATGTTGTTATTTAGAAAAGAAGCAAGTGATATGAAAGGAACATATGTTTACCATTATAAATAATGAAAGTTTTTTTTTACACAAACTCTGCTAACAATTTTGATAAGACGGAAGGAGGAGAAGGAGGCAACGGGGGGATTAAGTGCGTTCACATGGACATACGTAGGCGAGGTGGGATGGGATTTTCTCTTCATTTATGTCCGGACGTGTGTGATGATGATGATGATGATGATGACGACGACAAGCGGAGGACGACGAGGACGGTGATCTTGAAAATCCTTTGACTTGACAGTCACAAGTCATCCTTTCGCTCCGCTCTTAATTTCTCGTCTGCCAGTTTGTTTTTAAAGGAGCCAGCGGAGCTGTTGTTCAAACGGTGGCACAAAAGTGAAGGAGAGATAGAGCCATACATAAGGCCAGCCTTTTAAAGTCCTCAATTACTCAGAGCCTTTTCGTAGCCCACGACTCATGTTTATCGCACACACATGTGCGCACATTTGGATGTAGAAAAAGAAGTGTAGGCTGCTGTAGACTTCTTCTCTATCTCTCTCTGTCTGTCTGTATGTGTGTAGACGTGATAAGAATAGTAATGATGATGATAATATAAAAGAAGGGGGGCCTTATGTCTATGGAGTAAGCCTATTCGGTCCTATCTTATTTGTGATATTCCATGCGTGTGTCTTTGATACGGCGTGTGTCTGCGAGATTGTGTGTTGTTTGCATACAATTGTGATGTGTGTCGTTGTCTTCCTTGTTTTCCAGATTTTAATGCCACCCATTTGTGTGTGAGTTGTGTGCTGGTGTATTAGGTGGATGGTATAATTTTATGAGTTGTATGTGCACCACGTTGGTTTTGTCCTTTGTATTTTATTTTCCTTGTAAAAAATCCACTAGGAATTTGTATTGGGCAAAGTAGAGTAAAGACTTGTTATTTTATCTCCTTCGTCCTCCAACGTCATATTCCATTTGAACTTTAAGACACGACAGATAAGTTGGCGAATATTGGTAGTAATTCCTTTTCTTCCTTTGATTAGAACTCGGTTATAGTTACTGGAATGGGAGATTGGAGTTTAGAATTATGATTGTGTGGTTGTAAAGGGGCTTCCTGTATTTTACAACACACAGACACATTGTAAAACTGAAAAACCTCTCTCTCTCTCGCACTCTTTTCCATGTCAAGGTTAACAAAGTTTGGCACATTGTCGCAATTTTTTCTGTCTATCCTTCTTGCCACTGAACAACAGTGTGGGATCTGCTCCAGTGTAAATCTGCACAGATTCCATTGCTACCAAATGATGAGGACGAGAGAAAGGGATTTGTCTGTATGTTTACGGTTGTAGTGTAATGTGTGCCTTCATTCTTTCTCGCACGACTAAACAGCCGTGTCCACATGATGTATAATGGAATAAATTAGCAGAGGCCGACGTTGTTGGTTGAAATGTCTGGTATGTGTATGTGCGTGTGTATTGTCTGTGTGCATGTAATCCAGTGTGTTTTAGTCTACTAGTCATTCCCGTCACATTATTGGCAACAGCTACAGCCACGCGCGACCGCTAACACTGTGTGAGGGCTTTTTAGACAGACATTTCAAGCGTTCCTTTTGATGTGGACATGGATTTTCTGGCCTGTTTAAGGTGGACAGCAGTAGTATTTGCGTTTGAGTGAGAGAAATGCGGGAATGAGAGAGCGATGATGATAAAGAAGCAGGGAATGCATGGGAAGCAAGGGAGCATGAATGCATGCTGAAAGAAAAGAGAGGAGGAGGGGATGCGAGTAGAAAATTGGAAGAGCTTTTAAAAGCATGAATTTCTATGTGTGTGTGTATACATGTGTGTAGCAGAGTGTAAGAGATAGACGTTTGATCTGTCGCTAAGTTGTAAAAGTGCCATTGTTAGATGTGCGGGAGTGAAGGAGATATGTGTTGCATAGTATATGTGTGTGAATGAGTAAGAAATGCCAGTGGTTTTGTTGAGCGAGGTTCGGTGTGTGGATGTGAAGAGAAGATGTGGCATGATGGTGGTGATTAAAGTGTTTTGTCATTGTCTTTCTCCTGGCTCATTCCAACATGTTTCCTTGCACACAAATACACATACTCACATCCATCCATCCATCGTATGATGAAACCAAGCTGGCCTACTGTTTCCTTTTACTATAAACTTAATGACTTTCCTCTTCTCTCTTCCTAACTCTCTACTCACTCCTTCAACATCATCTTCCCCTTGTCGTTTCTCTCACACTTATTTGATGCCCTAGTCATCATCATCATCATTGCCATATAAAGGCAGCGAATATATACCCTGTGCTCTGAAAACTTTTGTAGTTATTGCCAGTGGATGCGAGAGTGTGCCGGTGAATTACATGCATATAGGATTGGGGCTGGATAAAAAAATATGGAGGAAGGAACACGTTTGAGAATGCTTGCCAATTTTTTTTGTCTCCTTTCGATGCCTGTGTGTGGGGCGGCAGACGTGCCTTTCCGCATCTTCCCACAGTCATTCCCCTTCTTCTTCTTCTCAGTTGAGCGATGATGGAACCAGGACGAGTCGGGTGCATATTTTCAAGCATGTCGAACACTGAACACAACAGTATTCTTAGCCGGGGCTAAAGCTTTAGTGCGAAAAGGAATGAAAGATGAGTGTGAAAGGTTGAAACAAAACATTTTTCTATTTTACCATCCGCATCCAATGGATTCTTTGGGGGCGTTTGAGCAGCAGATATTTTCGTGGTGGGACTGTAAGGATTTCAATGTGACTATGAAGATTTCTCTGTTGATTTCTACGCTGTAAATGTGAGGATTTTGTTGCTAGGCCTCTGAGGATTTTGATGTTAGGCCTGTGAGGATTTTGATGTTGGGCCTCTGAGTATTTCTCTCGCATAGCTAGTGAGCATTTCAATGTGACTATGAGCGCGAGGAGCAGCTGAGAAAGCGTGGTTTGATAAGAGCGTTATTGCAGTTCTTAAGCGGTGGTGACTGCTCGAGTTATGTGGGCAGGAGATGACACATGTCGGATATATATGTGTCTCTTGTTTGTAAAAGGTTAAATTTATTGGCTCAAGGGAAGATTTGTGAAGGGAAAGTACAGAGATGTATATGAGGACGACAGCAATAATAATAATAATAATATTGCTGCTGTTGCTACGCTCAACTATTTGATGATTAAAGTTTTCCACAGGAATGCTGATGATGTGAAGATTCCCGCGCTTGTTATTCTCAAGATGACAATGCACGTGTGTGTGCGTTTGTTTGAGTATGAGTACATGTGTCGTGTTGCCCTGAGAGAGATTGCGTATGTGTACAATATTCTAGCTTCACTTTATTGCTCATACCTTATGAGAGTGGAAGGGAAAAGTCATTAAAATAATTGTCTTGTCTTGCTTATATATGTGTTGAGAGCGGTGAGGAAATGCAGGGGCGCATCATTAGTGTAACGTGGAACTGCCAGTAAGAATTACGGTCGTAATTTTAAAGTGGAACCAATGGGAGGCTTTAGTTGTGTAACCGGGATAAGAGACGGCAGGTTGTTCGGGGTCACATGTGTGACTCTTTCTAGTTTGTCTGTCCATTGGAAAGGAACGGTTGGTAGGGAGGGGGGAAGGTGACTTGTGAGACCTTGAAACTTGTTCTTTCTCCTTTGCTAGCGAACAATTTTCCCAAAGTATAGAGGGAGAGAGAGAGAGAAGGACCTCAATAATTTATCCAATGGGGTCACCACGATCGTACTAACTCTGCCTTCAAGTTGAAGTTGTCGTTCCTATATGTTTATATGGCATAAATTCTCTTCAGTAGTAGTAGTGCACACTGTAATACATACAAAAGCGTCTGCACTCACAGTCCTCCTCCTCCTGTTCCCAGAATGAATCTTTCGCCTACCGTTTATTATTCTCACAGAGTTTCTCCGCTTGATATTTTTTTCACCCTCCTCCTGATCAGAGGGAAGCGGGGAATATAGGGCATGGAATGTGACTTAAGGGAAAGTTCTTCTTGAGGTCCATATGATGTTATAGAAGAGTACCAGTTAGTGTGGCATTATGGTGACTTAAGAGTTTCAGGATGACTGGATAGCCGCCTACAGGGAGTTGGTCCATATAATAATGGCCAAACTTTATCCATATATATGTAGAACATGGCTGTGCTCGATCGTATATTTATTCCTTTCCATTGTGCGTAAGTGTGTGGAGTGGGAGAGAAGTGCTGAGATCCGCTCATTTTTTTGGATTATGTACCTTACCTGTATGTATGTAATGTGATGGATAATTTAGATCTTGTTCATTAAGATAGTGCTGCTCTTTGTCCTTTTGCCCATTGCACAGTGTGGGCGAATGAGGGAGCGGCGAAGGGAGAAGAAGCTATATAGGAGATCTTTTGATTGAGCATTAAATAAAGAATGGGTATTATGACGTGGATAGAATGAGCGAAAAGGGTTACTGTTGTTCGAACTTATAGCCACGCTCGCTCTCTGTTGTGCTATGGGCAGAGCACTTAGATCTGCAGGCAGGCCGAGCACTGGTGGCATTTTTGGCGATCTGATCGTGCGGAAGGGACTTGAACCGTACACACACAAATTTACCACGGACACCCGCACAGGCCGAAATACGTGAGTTGTATGTACGGGCAGGGAGAAAGTACGTTGTATTTCACGTATCAGTGCTCCCATGACATTAGCATGAGAGAAAGTTTTTGCTGTCATGTACCAAGTAATACAATAATAGGAGGAATAAAAATAAAAATATTTCATGAGAAAATGGCCGACATGATATGACACCATTATGTAATTCTTACTTAGTCCAGATGGATGTGTATGGGAAGAGAACAAAGGCTTGAGCAGATGTATAGTGTGATATGGCTTGAATTTTTTGGCAATCCTTTAATTTTTACTTAACAATTGCATTTTAAAGTGCAGCGGATGAGTGCTGTATGCTGATGAGGCGAGGCCTTGGGTTTGCTGTGGGATAATTGGTGTACTTGTAAGGACTGCATTGTCTTACTTCTAATACTGTAATTTTCTTTGTTAATTCATGTATACGACATTATAAGCTGCTTTAATAAAGCTTGGTAAAGTATCTGAGAAGGTTACTTTACAAGTAAGAACCGGAGCGGTTGGAGGGTTTTTAGAAAAAGTGGAGAGATTAAATAGGATTAGATGGTAATCTGTAGATGTGCAAGTGTGTGTACGCTTGTGTGCGCTTGTGTATGAGTGTGTGCGTATTTCATTTCTCACATTGTTCTGCTGTGAGCTCACACAGATGTTCCATGATTGTTTCCATGCTGAACGTCCTCCGAGCACTTGGACGAGTATGAGTTTCATGCATGTTTGTGTGGGAATTATCAAGGGGAAAAAACCAGAGGTTGACAGATGCCTGTGAGTATGAGTGGTATGGTGGAATTTGCAAAGTATCTTTCTATATTTTTTGAGTGTATACAGAGCACTTGATGCGAAATGCATGAAAAATTTTCAAGAATATGTGAGAAAATTAGAGGAAGTGGAAGAGTGAGAGAAGGAGATTTGAAAAATCTTGTTTACCGGATGAACGTGTATAATTGAAAAGGAACGTCAGATGGGAGCTTGAGAGGAATGTGTCCTTCCTGTTTACGCTTCTGTTGCAGTTGGAATGAAATTTGTGTGTGCGGAGGAAAAAAAATGCTCGGAACAGTTCCATACGACAGTCGCTCTGGAAGGTTTCTTAATTCATGAAGAATTGGAATGGGAAATGTGTGTGTGTGTGTGTGTTGGTGCTGCTGGTTGTATTAGTACTACTGCTGGTGCTACTGCTACTGCCGCCGCTGTTACTTTCTACAAGGATGGCCAATTTCACGCATACATGAGTTCACATGGAGATTCAGTCAGATGTTCATAAATGATAGGAAATTACGCGACGAAAGCATGGCTCCTTGTCTCTATACATCCACACTACACATTGCAACTTCTCTCTTCTGATGAGACGGATCATACTTAAATGTAATTTATTTCCTAATAAACTTGTGCTGAAAGCTTTTCAACTTTTATGTGTATGTATACTTTTAGTGCTTGTATGGCTCGGAGTATGAGAAAGAGTTGGCAGGGATCGTTTGTCCTCCTTTTCCCCAACATCACCATCATCGTCATGATGATGAAAGTTGAGAGAGCACACAGGGATACTATTTTAGAAAAATGGATACTCCTTTCGCTTCTGTGTCTATGTCGTATGTGAATATATTATGGAGCGACTGGTTTATAGTGGAACTTGTTCATCTATCATGCTTCTGTTCTGTTTTCCTGAAGGACGCCTAGAGTGAATGAGTAAGGGACCTTCTTAACTTGGCTACCATTCTATGTACATGATGCCAGAATCCTTGTCGTTAATAATAATTTGCATTTAATCTGGAAAAGGTATATGGCGGAGTGTAGATATACACATAGGACGTTATATCTGACCGTTTGTTACAGCGTTACAATAATGTTACATGAGCTTTGAAAATTGCACTGCACTTTCAACTAACTGACTAAGTGGAAGGAGTACGCGCGGCAATAAAAGAAACTTTATGATCCTAATGAATGGACCTTTTTCTTGTAATTCCACAGGGGTTTTCTCCAGTGATGAGATGACTACAAGTTCACCGAATGGAACGACGGGATCCACGACGACTGTCGTCCTGAATAACAATAATAATAATTCCATAGAAAAGAATAAGGGAGAGGCAGGGGGAGTAGTTCCGGCGAAGGTTGTGGTGAAGACGACTACTGCTGCTGCTGTGCCTGTGGCATCCAATACGACAATGACGACCTCCAATAATGTTGGAACGACCGCAGCTTTATCAGTTGTCAGTAGCAGCAGTACGAGCAAGACAGCTCGACCGAAGAACTCTTCACCGAATCGACAAGGGCCGCAGAGATGTGTGGTAAGTGGGCCATGTTATTTAGTAAGGAAAGCTGCTTTAATTCATGCAGTGCGCCATTTGTTAGACGCTGAGAGTTGTAGGTAAGGTATAGAGAATATACGTGTGTCGCATGTGACTGAAGAATCCTTTGTGGAGAGTTGCTTTGACTAGGATCCTTTTTCAACAAGACGACAAACGGAGGGAAGAGGGAGGGAATTAAGCCATTTGATTTGCATTATTGGCAACACTCTAATCTCTATACAGTTTGGAAGAAAAGTGTGTGTGTGTCTGAGTGACTTACGAGCGAGAAAGAGAGAGAGAGAGAGAGAAATAGGAGACTTGGTATGCATTTGAGCATGAGAAGGGGAGCTTTATCCACGTTCAATGTTCTATGGTCACAACGTGTTCCGAATTGATTTTCTCATTTCCTAGGCAGCTTCTTGATTATCCGAGGTGATGAATTGAGTCACTGGGTACAAGGTGAACTGTTATAAGGTTAAAGAGACCTGGGTGACATGCGGGCCGGAGGGTCTGAGCTATTATTATGTAAGACCATTCATTTCATGTTTCATGGTAGCTCTGTGAGAGTGAGAGTGTGTGAGGATTTTTATCAGCGGGCCTTTAGTCTCCATCTTTTTCATCCGTACTTTGCCGTGCGTGCTATGGAAGGGTAAGAAAGCGAAAGATGGAGACCTGAGATTTTGATATATTAACTGAAGTGAACCATTTTTTATCCTAGCTTTTCATTAAATAACTTGGCTCCAATTCTCGAGCCACTTTGTCGACTCCTTTCTTCAACTATGCCGCGAGTAAAGCACACTGCCGCCCCTCCATTCATTTGTCATTGTTTGGCTACTAATGGAGCATGAGAGGACGAGGCTGGGACGGACGAGGATGCGAAAATCTTCCTGCCATCATGGGAATAATTATCGTCATCATTACTATTGTCTCCTGGCAAATCATGTAGCATGCTCAGCCTAGGACTCAAGCTCAATTAGTCACAGTCAGTCACCTCATGCATATCGTCGTCGTCATACACAGTTTTGATAAAGTGCATGACTTGATAGAGCCAAATGAATGCTACTTGACCGGAGCGGGCAAAGGACGACTTTAGCTGAATGGAAATAGATTGACTTGAGAGTTGGATGCTGCGGAGAGGAGCTGGTTGATAAATGACCGACTTTTATACCACAGCCAAAATATCTTGATGCTCATGATGGGAGTTTGTATGTTAGCAAAAGCATTCCATTGCAAATGGAATGGAGTGATGATTAAGGGACTTACTGTGACCTCCATATTTTCATCCGATATCAAGGCCAAATACATAACGTCGTGGGCATTGCCAACAAAGGAAATTTTTTTCCCTCAGCCCGCATCTTTTTCCAAAGATTTTCTTTAAGTCGAGTCACAGCCGACCATTTTATTTTCTGTCGCTCGAAATTAATTTGGCCTTAGAATAAAGAATAAAGTATTTATTTCTCATTTCACACATTTTTTTTAAATTTTGCATTAGTTTCATCCTAGTACATAATTTGTGAACCCATTTTTCATAATTTCGTTGAAACTCTCTCAAAGAGACTTAAGTACAGAAACAAGCGAGAAATAAAATTCAGTACTCTTTGATAAAGAGGGGAAGATGATGGACAAGCTGAAAGAAAGGAGCACTTTCAAGTGGAAGTGGATTTTAATTTGATCAAACTGTAAAGAGGGAAGTTGGCTTTGAGAAGTTGAAGTGAGTGGAAATTGAAATTGAACAATGGAGACGACAGAACGATTGAATGGATTAAATGAGAGCACGGAGAAGATTTTAGAGGCGGCAATAATTAAGGGAGATGAAGAAATTATATGAAGATGAGTCAGAGATGAAAATGTCACTAGGGGAAGTATTTTCTATTGGTATCTCCCATGTCGGTAACCATGAGAGACTGAAAGACAGATACTATAGACATGTGAAAATACTGTCTCCACTGACTGGTACCACACACATTACTTTGTGTCTGGAACTAGAGCCGCACCACGATGCTTTTTCGGTCTCTTTTCGCTGCGGGTTCGCTGTAAGATGGAGAGTGAGAGAAGGAAGGATATGTTATGTGTGTATGGGATAGTAGAGGAAGCGGAAAAGGGCTGGGAATTCCTTCATTGGATTCGCAAAAGTTTATTGACTAAAAGGATGAGAGGCGGGTAGTATAGTGGAGTGAGAGAGAGGGTCTGCTGAGGGTAGCGGAATATTTGCTGGTAAATTTATGTGACTTTGAAGACAAGTGAATTAATGTTGGGAGTGAGTCATTGGATGAGGAGAGGCGAAGAAGGGGAGAGAAGAAATGGAGTCTTATTATATGTATGTATTGCGGGAGATTAGTTGCGAGGATGTAAGTGGAAATAGAGTGTGAATGAATTAGTAAAAGTGTAGGAGTACTAGTTTGCACTGGGGTAATATGTTTGGCACTAGCCCGCACCTGTCTAGCGTCTGTCATAAGCTTTCATATGTCGTCATATGGGCCAAGACAAGTGTATGATTAGAGGGTGGGAAGTGGGGGAAGTCAAGCTAAAAGAACTAGCGGTCGTAATAATGCTAAGAGATGGAAGGTGAAATGTTACGTGACTTTAATATGTCTGTGGATTTTTTTCCTCAAGGTTTGTGGGAAAGTGTTCAGCAATGCATCAGCCCTGACGAAGCACAAGTTGACCCATAGTGATGAGAGGAAGCATGCCTGTGTGATGTGTGGGAAAGCTTTCAAGCGTCAAGATCATCTGAATGGACACATGCTAACTCATCGGAATAAGAAACCGTTCGAGTGTAAGGCGAAGGGATGTGGAAAATCATACTGCGATGGACGATCTCTAAGAAGACATATTGAGAGTCGTCATGGACCTGAAGCATTGGCTACACTTCCTATCCAAGCCTCCTCATCCACGTCAGCTTCTCTTACTCCGATCAGCAATGAACAACAGCAGCCTTCTAATAATAATCATAATAATAATAACAACAACAACAATAGCAGCAGCAGCAGTATTATTATTCCAAAGAAAGAAGTAGTATCTTCCCTTATTATCCGGCCTGAGAGTAATGAGAAGTTGATCGTGATGAAGAAGGCTCCGACAGCCAAGAACAGTGAGCTGACCACAGTGGAAGTCGGGATGGATGCAAAGGCAAGTATACTTCTCGGCTTGGACCCAAATCCACTCGACAAGAATAATGTTATCCAAGCAAGGGATATTCAAGTTGCACTTCAACCTGTCATTGTAAAGGAAGAACAACAACAGCAACAACCCATCAAACTTGAGCCCATTCAAATTTCCGACTCAAGTCAAATCCTGGGTTTGACTCTGTCAACACCAAATGGAACCTTACGTGGTATTGTCGGAGGAGGAGGAGATGGGAGCTCGTTGAGAAGTTCTATTGCACTGTCACCCGCTTCAGCTGCCACTACTACCACCTCCACTGCCCCAACGTCCTCGTCTACGACTCTTCCTACTGCTGTCCCTGTCACCATCCGAACGACGCACAGCCAGCTTCATCAACTGCTGACACAGCGTGCCTCTAGTACAGTTGGCAGTCCCTCCATTCTCAATCTCCGTGCTGGCACTATCAAGACTGAGCCTGGTCTTGGCATTTCCACCCCCACATCCACTTCTTCATCCTCATTCGATTCCAGCTGGTCTACTACCCCTGATGCTGAGGTACAATAATTATCACCTTCTGGTACCCATTGACTATGTACAGTACTCCGGGCTCGGAAAACTCGTTACATAAAAGGCAACACAGCGTGCTGCTCAAATGTGTTCCGGTCCTCCCGGCAGTACTCAATGTTAAATTAGGGAAAAAATATGGGCTGTTGCATGTTTGTGCATGCGAAGTGTATCCTCGTAGGCGTTAGAAGAGGAGGACAGTGGTATGTGAACCGCAATATTTCCAGCCCAAGTGGTTCATGAAATTAACTCTGCCCATCTTGACTACTGTTACTATAAATAGGCAGAGGGGCCATTTTGATCAACTATGTGCTTAACTATGTAATGTGTAGGCAAGCGCTTATGTTATGTGTGAGCAAAGGTGAATATACTTGAATGCATGGATACTCGGAGGTTTGGATGTGGTCGGGCGGGTAGGATTTAATGTCAAGTTAGTTTCCAATTATTAGGCAATAAATAATGAACGAGTAAGCAAACATAGGCGGAATGTTTGAGAAATCAAGGGAAACACAGAGAGAGAAAATAGGAGAGAGAGCTCTATGTATGTTTTCCCTTTATGAGGACACAAGTTTCCATCATTCCCTCTGTGGCTCTTTCCTTTCTCACTTTCTCTTTCACTACTATGAATTCCTATGGCCACTAACTTTGGTCAAATAGTGACTTTCTCCTCCTTTGCCCCACACTTTATTACTCCTGATGGACGAGCCTTGCTGTATAGGAGCTAGAGGGAGAGAAAGACAAGACTTATATCAATAGTTTGTTTGCTCCACTACTGTGTCCACGTTATTATTGCATCAAAGTTTTCTTTGAAATCATGAGCTCGCTCTTGGCTGGGAGTGTGTATGTGTGTGTGTTTTTACCGCTTGATTTATATCATCATTCAGGATGCTACCGTTCTATTGACTTTGCCTAGAAGGTATGCTGTACTTACACGACTGCATGTATACAAGCCACATTTAATCATGAGGGACCTATTGGTATTTACGGTACAGTTGGCCAATACTCGACCAGAATGATGATGGCACTATGATTTGTGGCATCTTTCTGGCTGGCTATAATTTCCGCTGTATGAGAGAGAGAGAAAAGGTCGTAGAGGCGGAATGCGTGATTTCTATTTCGGATCTCTCGACTTCATTAAATAGGCTGCCCTTCTCATTGCGAAGTCCTGTTGTCTCATATCCCTCACAGCAAGAAGACCGCGAGACAAGAGGGGACTGACTGAGTGGAAAAATATTAAATTTCTTAGTCCCACTCACTTTCTCTCTGCGTGTTTATAAGCATGAAAGTGGAGTCGTTAGCAGTTTTTTCCTCCTGAACAACTCATTTAGTGGGAATTTATGTCCCTCGTGTAACTATTTTTGTTGTAAACTTGCCCGCATTAATCATGTTTATGTTTGTATATGCAAGAAAGGAAATTTGTGTGAGTATGTGTAAGTGTGCATGATTGATGAGTGGTATTAGATGCTGGGGGAATCACCTGCGCGTTAAATCTACGTCTTACTAACCCAAAGTTTCCTTATATTACACACAGAAGAGCCTGACGGGACTTGGAAGTGGAGCAGCAGCCGCAGCAGTGGCTACAATATTGAGCAATGTTGTTGGGAAATGTCCAACTAGCCCAACGGCTAGCTCATCCTCCTGTTCAACGGCCACTGGAGCAGCGACTTTGGGCATCATGGCTAATTCTGGAGGGGAGGGGTCGACGGGCCAGGATGGAGCACCGAATCCAAATCTGTTGAAACAGCAGCTGGAATTGATTCATCAGATCATTCAGCAAGCTCAGGAGGAGAGTAATCTGGCAGCAGCAGCAGCCGTGGCTGCTGCTGCTACTCCACCAGTCCCAACCCCACCGTCACTACCCCCACCCACTACCCTCACAACTTCCAAAGTTCTCACGGGCAAAATGACAAAAGCTGGAGCGAGTCGGAAGGCAAAAGGAGCACAGCAGATTGGTGAGTCTGCAGAAGATGAAATTTCGGGGAAAGGAGGGAGCAATAGTAATGAAGAGAAGCCTGTGGAATGCACAATCTGCTGTCGAAGGTTCAAAAATACCCCAGCGCTCAACGGTCATATGAGACTTCATGGGGGTTACTTCAAGAAGGTAAGAAGGATTGTAGATAGAGAGAGATGATGAAGCCCTTGTGGGAAATCTAATCTTGATGATCAACTCTCCGTTTCTTGTAAGGATGCCGAAGGGAAGAAGAAGGATGCGGTGAGTTCTGGAAAAGAGCCTTCCAATGCTACTCCACTGCAAACTGCCAGTGTCAGTGTTCGTGCACTGATTGAAGAGAAGATCATTCAGAAGAGGAATACTATTCAAGGTGAGTTAAAATTACGGGCTGACCTTGACTGGCGGAGTGATTCAAAGAATACTAGACATCTGCGTGATATCCTGTGGTGGAGAGAGAACTTTATATTCATCTTATGATGAAATAGGGTTTGGACAACAGCAGTCACAACCAAGCGAGACGTCGACGGCAACGACGGGAACAGAGAATAATGTGAAAATGGAGCAAGATCAGACATTAAATGTAAATATTAGCTCAAGCTTTCCTCACTCCTCCAGCGGGAATGGGAGACTGAACGTGGTGGTCGTTTCCACGGCACCGGTAGCGGCAAGCACGTCCTCCTCATGCTCATCCGTAGGAGGGGCAGATGGAGCGGAACAGAGTTTTCAGTTTGTCTATGGGGATGAAACTAGCGATTACCTGCTTACAGAAGAAGAAGTTTTTAATGAAGTAAAAAAATATTTGGATTTTTACTACATGTGAAATCGCGTTGATGGAATTTTACTTTGACGTCGCAAAGATGGATTTTTCAAGTGGTTTGATTGATATGTTTTTCTTGGTCAGGTTTCCAGCATTTGTCCCGACTCATTTCTCAATGTTATCGATGAGTCAATTTTGAATGGCGCTGCCGGGGAGCAGCTTCCTCCGGAGTGGAACTGGGCCGCGACGAGTGCTGGAGTGGATTCTGCCAATTCCCGGTTGACCTCGTTGTTTGTTGGAGCGGACTCGAGTCCTAGTGATCAACAGCTTGGGGCTACAGTGTCCACGAGCACCTTCACTCCCTTGTAAGTTTAATCTTCTATGGTTGCTTCTGATGACTACCATGTATGTGTACTTGTGAGTGTCTCGGACAAGGTGTGCAGGCTATAATGAAATTCTATGGTTGTGACAGGGCATCGTTGGACGGTAACAACTTTTACACATCACCAACGCCTCAGTCACCATCCGTAAATTCACAGGATTCGCCATCATTTTCATACCCAACACCTCCGGCAAGTTTGGAGTCACATAATGCTTTGCAGTCCCCACTTTTCCCATTCCCATCGATAGCCAATGGAGCCTCGCCTGCCACTGCAGTGTCTCACTCAGCCCCTTCCAATTCTTTCCCTGTCTACGAGTCCACAGCCTCGTCCACCGCCGCAACGACTGGAGTCATTAACAAAAGTAGCACGGCCGCTGCTAATCCAATCATAACCAACGCTCTGACCAGCAGCAGTATTAATAATAATAATCAGCAGCAGCAACATAGTTTCGCAAGTCTTGTAGCAGCCTCGGATCTGAATCAGATTATTGCCGCGACGCTGACAGGCTCATCAGGCACTGCCGCTGGCACTGTCGTCAGTCGAAAAGTGTCCGATGGAGATGTTAAGAACAATGGAGGTACGGAGTTGAATGTGCTGACCCCGTCAAGCTCACCGAGTTTTACGACGAACAGCAGCAATGTGGACGACTCACAGCAGAACAGTATGAAGGAGCTGAAAGTTAATGAGCCGCTACGAATGAATTGTGCCACTACGGAAACGTCAACTGCTCCCACTACAACGGATATCTTCCTCAGTCCCAACAGGTACGTACTTGTAACGAAAAGAACGTGAGAGTGTGTGTGTTCACCAGAGTGAAAATTGAGTTGCTAGTAAGAGTTACTTTGATTAGCTCTGGTGAAAAGTGGCCGGCCGACGCAGTTGTGTTCAGATGGTCATTGTGATTAGATAAGAGCCAGCTTGAGTCTGTGTGGGATGAAAGCAGAGAGCGGGCTCTCGCTCTTTCCCTTTTGTCTTGTCCAAATCCTGTCAAAATGTAAAGGAACTTTTCCCAGTTTTCAATTCCAACGATGCGAATATTATGAGGGATCTATGGGCTTATGAACTATGATGACGATGATGATTATGATACAGAAGCATGCATTGGAAAGAGAGTACTTGAGAGGAGTGTAGTGGTTGAGCTTGGTGGTGGTGGTGCTAGTGGAGCTTAGTAGAGTAAGTGAATGGAAATAAAAGATCTAATTTAAAGGGATTTACTCAATTTATTTCCCCTATACATATAGCTACAGCAGACTCCCTCCCTTTCACTGTTACTCAGCTTAGTTGTAGGAGGAAGGAAGGGATACGTAACGAGGTATTAGCCTACCTGCCCTTGCTCTTTCACTCACTCCTCCTGATCACTTCCCTCCTCGCTCCCTATCTGGTACACTTGAAGCGGAAATCCTCTGTAGGGATAGCCAGGAACG
This sequence comes from Deuterosminthurus bicinctus, assembly GCA_034698825.1. Lineage (NCBI taxonomy): Eukaryota > Metazoa > Arthropoda > Collembola > Symphypleona > Bourletiellidae > Deuterosminthurus > Deuterosminthurus bicinctus. The sequence continues at coordinate 2,703 of JAQIWI010000597.1, read as the reverse complement.
AACTGACTACAAATGTAGTATCATTCTCACAGATTCTTAGTAGCTAATCCAAGAAGTAATGAAAAGAAAACATGCTATTGAAGAGGAAGTTCGTCTGCTTTCCTTCCCTCTATAACACCAGCACCACCGTCCTTGTCTTTCCATCCTCAACCCTCGTGTGCAGACTCGATAATGTAGCTTGTTGTTTTCTTATATTTTTTTTCAGTCTGCCCAACAGCGGTAGCAACAGCAACGGTCTACAGAAGATGGGAGTGAAGAGGAAACAAGTTCGGAACACATTCGCTTCCAATCTTCGTCCACAGACAAACTTACCTTACAAGACTCATTTCACTCCGTATCCCATTCTGAGTCCTGTCCGCTCCGCTCCAGGTCTCTTCTGGACCTTCTCACCGAAACTCTCCCATGTGGACGATGCCAAAAGGGAGATTCCGAAGGTGAACATTGGTTCCAATTTCCAGGCGGAAATCCCCGAGTTCTCTTCCAAGAAGCCCAAACTCGAAATGATGGACGACGGAGAGAAGGAGAATAACGAGGAGAATGAATTGTGGAAACCTCAAGTTGCAAAGAATTGTGCTTTGGAAGAATGTAAGGGGGGGATTTATACATGGAAAACATTATTAGGCACTTTACCAAAGGATTTAATTATGCGGAGAAAATGAAGTGCTAATGGAAGCTTTGTGATGATGATGATTTTTCAGTGGATAATTACCTCGCATTTGCTTGCTGTTCTGCCATACCTGGAGGAGGAAGAAATAAGGAATATGCCCTGCACGTCCTGAACCATTGCAACGGTGATATTGTGGTGAGTTCTCCTTCCTCTGTTACAGTGTTGTTGTTAGTAGTATATAAGTAGGACTTTGAGGAAGGGGAAAAGGGAAATGGTATAGTAGCGTCGTTCACAGATTGTGAAAGAAGGACAAATAGTGGAGCTTAAGAGCCCTTAAGAGGTTGTAAAAGTAGGTTTTATAACCGTGTAAAATGCTATGGAGGAGGAGGATGATGGTGAAGTGTGTTTTAAAAGGAGGAAATATAATTGATTTGCAGGATGCCATGGTTTTCTTGATGAATCCAAATCCATCATTGCCAAACAAGTTACGAATGTACAAATATCAAGAGAAAGACAAGTGGACGATGGAGGAGCTCGCTCTCTTCCAAGAAGCTTTGCTCCGCTTTGGCAAAGACTTTAGCCTTGTGGCCAAACAGGTCCGGACGAAGAGGAGGGAGGAGTGTGTGAGCTTTTATCATGTGTGGAAAAAGGTCTTTGCACAAGAGTACGAAGAGGCGAGGGCCGTGTGGAAGCTGAGTGATGGAAAGTTTACTGAAGAGCTACTCAAGACTGTGCCTCCACCGCCTGTATCATCATCCCCCTCACCTTTGAATACGAGTGGACGAGCAAATAACAACAATAACAGTTTGGATGGTGCTGGAAGCATTATGATGATGGAGCAGTGCAGTAACAACTCAAAAGTAAGTTTTCATGTTGAGTCATTTGGATGAGTGCTGTGCCATGTGGATTGTGGAAGTATGGATGGGTACTGCGCTGTGGGAAATTTCTGTATATGTGAAAGCTTTCTCTCCCTCTCTCGCTCTCTGTCTGCCCTGCCCTCTTACATTTCATGATTGAGGAGTCCATTTGTGGAACATTATGGACGGAATGGACAATGCTTGTAGTTTGGACGAATGAATTATTTAAATTTATTCATCCATTCCCTTTCCCTTATCCTTGGCGTTGTGACGGAAGCCACAGAGATAAAGAGCGAGGAGAGAGTATATAGTGCGTCGTGGCGACACTACTAATGAAAACTTTGTTAATTGACAGGTACCTAATACACCACTGGACGCTAGTAGTCCATCATGTGATTCCAATGGCAGCAGCAATCTTGTTGGAGGTGGTTCTAATCAATCACTGCCTCTTGAGGAATATCCCTGCAAAGTCTGTGGCAAGTGAGTAAATCATGAAAGGCTGTAGTTTTAAATGCACTGGAGTATTGTCAGGAGTGGTCGTCATCTTCGTCCGACTGTCAGCAGTGGCGGCTTGATAAAAATTGCGTACATTAGACCCTCGACTCACTCATCCTGCTTTGGAGCGAGCATATTACACATGAGAAGCTTTTAAACATTCATTATTTGTTTTCCCTTAAGTTATGAATGAATTCTGTGTGTAGTCTGTATATGTACGTGTGTTTGGTAATATATCCCATTGCGTGGCTCCGTCCGTATGTTGTATGATGAGGTTTAAATATTCTACTCACAAGGGAAAATTGAAACTGAGCCAAAGTAATCGATTCTGGCAATTTTTTCCCCTCCATTTTCTCTTCCTACTAGCTTCGATATGTTGTGGGAGTTGATGCAGATTTTCGGGAAGTATGAAATGCTCTGAGATGCTACGGCTGACAGGAGTGGCGACGGTGACGATGTATACGACGACTGTATTATAGTGTCAGTAATGGTAAATCTATATTGAGGTTAGGAAGAATAATAAATTTGATTAAATTTTGGAAGGCGGACTAACTTTTGAAGGCGGAGGTTCTTAGTGCTTTTTATTGTGCCTGGATTCTATAGATATTTTATCATTCAATTTATTTATTTATTTATGGGTCTTTTTGTTTGTTTGTACATGTAATCATGTAGCCAAGAATTTCCGGATTTGATTCTCATCAAAGTTGACCAATGTTAAATGTGTTTTTCAGTTAAGGTAATTTT
>JAQIWI010000596.1:0-26928 GCA_034698825.1 Deuterosminthurus bicinctus | reverse complement strand
ATGAATTTTTCACACGCAGTCACAACACTGAAAAGGTGATTTACTTTCTGCTCTTGGACCGAAAACGGAGGAAACCAGCGCGGGAAGACGAGAATGAGTGTATTAATTTGGGAAGGCGAGACTCCTCAACCAATCCCACGGTACCCTCATCAACCTCAATAGATCCTCCTAGGAAAAGGATAGATAAAGTTAATGGCAACACTGCAGCATATCAGTTTGAACGGATCAGTGAAGGCTCACCAATCACACCTCGAAGGCACCTCTACAAGTAAGTTATTTAACAAATATTTATTTGTTAAATGTCTACTACTGGGAAGTTCTAAGTTGCTAAACTCGGCACATAATTCAGAAGTAAGAATGAAGTGGATAACTGCTGCGCCTGTGCTCTTGCTCCTGCATACAATTTTCTCAATTAGCTTCATTATAATTTACCTCTTGTTTTCTAGTGCCAGCTCAGGCAAGAAAACTGAGATGACAGGGTGTTTCAAAACTCTCAGTGGGTACATCCTCGGGTAGAAATAAATTCATAGTTCGCCTCACTTGGTGTTCTTATGTTCCCTCAGCGTCGTCTCGAATTCCATCAAGAAATGTTGAAGCATTGTAGTTCCCATGCTACATGTGAAGACCGCAGGTCACACGTAGCGTTTGCGGAAATAAGCCATGTTCCGTTTGTTTCTTTGAATATTTATACGAATAATGGTGTTTGAGAGAGCGGCAGGAAATAGCTGTGTGTGGATAAGTTTCAGTATTTTAGGAAGACATGAAGAAGAACACACAGTTATGAGAATCTTGTGCAGACTGAAATCTAAAGAGCCAGAAAGTGGTTGGTTTCACACATATTCAGAATATTACTCTTGCTGAGTGTTCCAGGAGAACTTGTTCTAACGACTTGAAGCAGATTCTTTAGTGGAATTAGTACCACCATTATGATGATGACGCCATAGTAGTCTTCAAGGCATACATTGGGCTGTTGAGACGATTTGTATAATAATGTGTGAAATAACTTAAAGCAATTAATTTGGGCGGAACGCTTCAGGCATTATTGTTACAATGAGAGAGACAGAGAGAAGTTTACACAGGCAGAAGAGCAGAATGACTCCGGCAAATTGAGTCAAGAATAGAATTGTCTTTTTCCCTTCCAAATGGATGTCAGGCGTTTGTACAAGAATATGCAACGTGAAGAATGATGATGCTTTAGCAAAGACAATGTTGGATACTATAGGTCTATTTGTCGCTCTGTATGTATTTATCACTGAAAAGAATTTGGACTGGGGAAGAGCTGATGCAGTAAAAAACAACTTCATGCTGTTTCTTCCTTCATACAAATGTAGAGTCATTAGGGACAGACTTTTAAAATGTCGATACATATGCAAAGCTATTATATTGCTGCCGACATAATCAGCGGCAAAGAAAGCATCTTCTCAACTTTCTTCTACTTTCCCTGCTCGCAGTATTCGCTCCCACTGCGGAGGATCAAATTCTGATTGAGATGCTTCAAGTCGACCGGAAGATGGTAACCGGAAGCGGGTAAAGGCCATAAAATCTAGCTTGAATGAAATCTAGGAGAGTGGTGGTAGTTTCTAAGAATTACGAATCTTATGGTCGACTTCCGGAGTGAGTACAGAAAGAGCAGGGTCACAGTTGCTTGTCTAGTCTCCGTTTACAAGGGATGCCTTAGCTTGAATTTTTATTGCAACTGCTCTATATATCTAGTAACATTGGAGTTTTCCATCCGCTGCTTTACTATGTAACCTACTCATGATTAAATGGATAGAACATGAGTGGAGGAGACGGAGAAAGAGTTTACGTCTATTGTTTTCATCACATAAAATCTCTACTATTTCCACGCCACACACTGACCTCATGCGGAGTATCAGCAATGTGAATGGCTGAAGTGCACGTGCAGCATATGGATCCACTGGTTCCGTATGCCTGAGAGCAGGTAAATTTTATTGCGGCAGATAAATAAAAGAGAATTGAAGTCTTTCTCTCCTACTTTGATTGAGCAGACATTCACGCAGTGTACTTAACTATACTGCGGTTGAGTAAAAGCGTGCTGTGCAGCTGAATGTATGTATGTTTCAGGAAAAGTCTCATCAGGAGAAAATAGGATTGAAACATTGTGTCACCCACTTTAGTCATCAGGATGGATGTCGGCCAATTGCACTGTTACCACTGAGAACGAGCAGGAGCTTGACCTCGTAAATAGAAAGTGTAGGAGTATGCATGTCAACGGTTGAAATTCCAATCTCGACTCCATGGTTCCATGCGGACTGAACGCACCAGTTTGTATTCAAAGGCAAAACTCACAATGCCCAAGTATCAGTATATTTTTCTCAAATGTTTGGCGTGAGACACAAATTCACACAAATGAGCATGCTATCTTGCAGTTAGTAGGCTCAATTCGAAAATTTCGTAATCTATCGACTTTCGATACACGCAGAATCACAATTTTAAAAATTTCAGTTTCTGTTCTGAGTGCTCATGGAAGGCAGTAGACAGGTCTAGCTAATGCTGGCGTTGCATCCAAATTTGTACGCTGGTAGGAAATACTGGGATACTCTCTAATAACGCAAAATATTAATGCGGAAATGCAATTATGTACGAAGGTCGATTTGTGAGCATGTCATGGTTGTTGTGCGTCACAGTTGCCGGAACACACTTACCCTAACATTCGACAATTGACCGACAACTCTTGCCCGAAACCAGATGGCCGACGACACTTGCCCGAATACTGTTGCCTAAAACATATTTCCCGACGACAGTTAACCAAATAATTTATGCATACTTATTTAAAACATGAGAATTAAACTACTCACAGTATTGAAAAGGCATGGCTCATATAAATTCCAGTTGACACTGGAGATACTAACTTTGGTCAAACCGGAGATGATTTAAGTTTTGTTATTAGTTGTTGATGCTAATGTTGGTTTTATTTACTCTTTGCAGTTACTAGAGAAATAGCTATGATGTTTACAGGATTAAATTTTTCATTGAATAAATAGTATTAGTTTTATTCGGTTAACTGTCGTCGGGCAACAACTTTCGCGGAAGTGTCGTCGAACAACTGCAGAATGTTTCGGGTAACTGTATTTGGACAATTTTTAGGGAGCATCAGTTACTCAGGCAACCATGCCTTCGACCAACTGTTGTATAATCTTCATAGTAGAAGGCATTTAACTTTTCTTTCAGCTTCCATGACATAAAATGTTAACACTAAATCTTCATTACATACATTATTGATTATGTAGATAATCAGGTAGGTCTTGGAAGTTCGTGAGTTATTGAAGAATTAGGCTATCCATGGGTAACTGATGAGAGTGTTTGACTTCGGGCACCTTTGCATGGTTTTCCGTGGGATGCACATTCTTGCCTTACCTCGGAGGAAGGCAGAAATGCTGTAAACATGATTAACTGCGAAAATATGTCTGACCAGGGACTGGCGTACATCGAATAATCGATTCAATCTGAGAAGATCCTTCATTGAATGGTTTACTACATGTCAGAAACACAGCAGACGGAAAGCTGGTGGGTGTATATTTCGGAAGGTGAATGGAGAAAGGCAGTGATTGTGCAGGGAGATGCCCCTTCTTCTTCATATGGTGTGCACGACCATGAGGATGAAAATCAATGCCCTGTATACTGTTCTGTTGATCCTATGCTTTGGCCACGTTGGCAGAAAAAACCGGAAAGCTGGAACACCCGCAGAGCGTTTGGGTTAGAGGGTACCACAGCTTTTATTCGTGCTCTGTGTCCACTTCCACTTGCTTAAAAATTAATGTTGCAGTGATAGCGCGAAAGAGGAAGTCTTTTAGGCCAGTATGAATCTCGGTCGAAATAGGCAGGGTATGGGAGGTAATTCTAATTAAACTTTACTGACAACAATAACGATCTCAAGACCACTCTGCTGTGAATAAGATATGATGCGGTAGAATTTTTCTTTTACATGTATGGAAGGTGGATCAGAAGATGCACTTTTGCTTAGCTAAGATACTGTTATAATTATGTGTGGGGTGTACCATACAGTACAGGATAGATGTTGAAGAATATATTTGGACGATCTAAAATCGATTATATTGATTTCAAAGATAACCTTCTTCGAATACTTGAGGCCTTCCTATCTTTCTTCTAAAACTGGGACTATATTTTTGGGAGAAGGAGATGTAAGCACGTATTTTTTGAGGAGAAATCATTCTGCCAGTAGAGCTCTACTTGTCTTCTTCGCCCAATGCCTTCCTTCAGTAATGTCTTAACGCATATGCTCATATTGTATGCTCGGCATGAGCAGGAGGTAGGATTAAGGCCAAAGTGTGCGTATGCATTTGTATATGTACATGAGATTGCTATCATAGTCCAAAAGAGTACGACGGAAGTTTCGTTCTTCCTTTCATAAATCCACACAAAGTTTTCGGTCATTCGGCTTTGCATCCGAGCTAAAACTTGTAATAATCTGAAGTCATAAAACTGGTGCGTCGATTTCATAATAAGGGCTGGATTTTTATGCTATTTGAGCGTTATGAAATGGGAAGAAAGCGTCCGAAAATCTGCATTCAATAAGACTTAGAGACTCGAAGAAAGCGTAAGATACTGGTAATGTCTCTTCATGACGAGATGTAGTAGTTACCATCATTCATCTAATTGATATCTATTGATGTGGCGATTTGATAGATATTCCTACTGTCTCACAGACGCTCTGTTGATAAATTGTAAAAATCGGAAAATTTTGGCTTTAATAATAATAATTTGTGGCTTGTTTCTACTTTGCAGTCGTCATCGAAGGCCCAGTCTACATTTGACAAATCATTCGTCGTCGTTGTCCTCGTCCATCCCATCGTCACCCGTCCCTTCGCCAAAGATGCCGCACCGAATAGCAAACCCGAGTTCTTCTAGTGGGCTCAACAACGACCAGGACTCTCCTGGGATGTCTGGAACCCTTCCAAATCAAACTCCACCAGGTTCTCCTCATCTTGCTCACTGGAGATCTAGGCTGAATACTTTAAAAAACAGTTTCTTAGGTTCTCCAAGATTCCATCGAAGAAAATTACAAGGTAACATGCGAACTTACGTCGTATTAGTGCCATTGACTCTGTCACTTCTACATTCTGTAACCTCACACTCCACCGATTCGACTCTCGCTCTTCTCTCGAGCATCCCGTTGACGCATTCTCGTATTCTAGTCAACAACTTTCTTTACTGCAATTTCCAATACTAACGACGCCAAGGAAAAAGTTATTTCACTTCTTTTGTCTCGCCTGTTCTCTCCCTCCTTTCTCCTCTCAAGAGTTTGGACGTCTTCCTGAAAATGTTTCCGTCGTCGTCGGCGTCGCTTTGTTCCATGACTACTTCTTCAGTGCTACTTACCCAGCTACGCACTCCTTACAGATCTCTAGGCTAACTAGTAATGTACTTTGGTTGGTCAACTTTTAGTCTTATTACATGTAAAGGTAATAGACCGTAACATGTCTTCTGCGATATAATGCAGTTATACAAAGAAATCTCATTTGCTCACTGCATTGAGAAATGACGCAGAATATGGCAACTACTTTTTTCACTCACTCATCAGCAATACTTTTCTTGGAAATGGATGCGCTTCCAAGGTGATCCACAAGTAATAGTTTCATGCGCTTTTGTCCTATGCTCCCTAATTTTACTTTTTCACCCAAATAATTAAATCACTTTCTTTTGAGTCAATACTGATAGCTGGCAGGTAGATTTCATCAAGGTCATCTCGGCATTCATCCAAATCCATTGAGGCATTTACCAACTAGTACGCATTCTTGATCCTTAACAAGCTGACGTGATCACAATAACTCTCATTACCTTTCTGGCAAAATTTTCCTTCATCTCAAAGTCATTTTATATCACAGTAAGCTCAAACCAATTACTTGTCCTGATTTTACAATAGGAACATGGATGACCCATTATCGGAAGTAACTTCGACTCATTCCACAGTTCCTTTACAAAGCAAACAGATTCTCATGACTTTTATTAATACATTTTCCGCATAGTTCAATTAGAACTTACACCCTATGGCAATGTATTATTTCGGACAAATGTGGACTAGGACCCTGGGTTAATAGTCGATGCTATCATGAAGAGTATGTGTACGTGTTTTTGGAAGTATGTGAAAGTTGGAAAATAGTTTTGCTCTCTAACTGAAAAACTTAATTTTCATCAAAAACCGAAATTTTATAATCAAGTGAATCTTTTGAAAGATCTTATTCAATGCAATCAGAGCTATATCACACAGTGTTTTGTAGTATTACGTACCATGGATTCAAGTGGGATGAATACCAGCAGTTGAAAAGAGGAGAAGAGAGAGAGAGAGAGAGAAAGTGTCATTGTTCTCAGCATAGCATAGAGGCTGGTTCTTTGATGCAAATCAACCAAGAGAGAAAAGGACCACGTTTACTACACATGCATGCCTATTCTTAATCGCCCTGATTCTATGGAGTATGCTGATGAAGATATGAAGGAGAGAAGTACACGAAAGGGGATATTTATATGGAAGGATGTTGACTGAGCCAGAAGTACTGTTCACATGTTACTCACTATGATCTTACTAGCCTGGGGAAAGCTCGTTAACAAGTACCAGCGAGGATGGTAGGTGAAAAACCTGGCGAGTCCTCTTCAAGCCAGATTTAAGAGCTTTCGAACAGAAAGTTCGATCGTTTCTAGATAAGCAGTAAGATGAAATTTTAACCAAAGAATGGAGAACGACAAACGAATTCTCGGACAGACGAAAAGTACAAAGGAGCGATGAAAATGCGTTGCAAATAGCACTTTTCCTTGGAGGAAACCAAGATTAGCAACCAAATGGGCTCTAAAGATGCATTCACGAGCTCTATCAAATTCAATCAAAACGCATTTTCTGGAGCATGGAACGTGTTGAACGTTGAGAATGAGAGAGAGTCAAATTATGAGTATCCGAATTATAAGATTTGCTTGCATTCAAGGTTTATTTTGCTAAAGAGTGCAATGTTGGAATAATAATGAAATGTGTGCAATTTGTGTGCTTTATAGCATCGAACGAAGAAGTACATTTGACACCCGAAAGTTCCCCTGAATTGACAAAGCGGTCCTGGTTTGGCAGTTTAATTGGATCGGAACGAGATGAGGCATACACTATCCTGGTCAGGGGGAAACCTCTAGCAACTGTCAAGGCTGATCTTATACACGCATTTTTGTCGGTAAGCCTAAGAAAACTTCCATATTAATTTACTGACTGTAATAAAGCGTCAAAGGTCAAAGATAGGCTACATGTGTGCATGCTAGCCGTATTTGGATATGTCTTTTGATCATGAGGATGAGCGGTCGGTAATAGTGATTGATAGAGACGTATTTATGGAGAAAAATAGAAAGAGGTGGAAGTATAAGGATGATGATATGGCGCAGCTAATGATGCGCAGTAAAAATCGGTCAGTAGACTATATTATGAAGGCTGACAAGCCATCATTTATTGACCCTCCTCGCAGTAAAATATTTCTCCCTTGCCATCATGTTGGCTACTCACCAGACATGCATTCAAATGAGACTACCACATTATGGACAACGGGAGTGAAACGGCAAGGGAGGGAGCAATGCATCATTTTTCTCCACTCAGGCGTAACTGAATGAAAAATTTAATGTCAATTTTTACAGATAGCGGAATTGAGTCACAGCGTAGCAAGTCCTATGTCATTTAAAGTGGAGTACAAGAGAGGTTCATCAGGACCGGCCATGTTCCAGCGCCAAGTCCGTTTCCAAGTGGACATCTCACCCGTCCCGAAGCCTCCAGGTCATCCGGCGACATCCGAAAGAGAATTTCTCTACGCTATCACCTTCATCCTTCTTTCAGGGAATATTCGCCGTTTCCGGCGAATATGTGAGCACATTCAGTCTCAAGTATGCAGTAGGCGACCTCCACCACCGTCACCACGAGCGGCGAGGAAATTTGGTAATTCTGAACAACTCAGCGAGAGCTCCTCCTGTGGATCCGATACCTCTGAAAGACTGTCGCCCTTTTCCAGTGCACCTACACGACAGGTATGTATTCTTCCAGTATTTGTATGTATGAATTTAATGACCTCAATATCATTAACCTTGACTGCTTGGAAGCAAGAGGGAGGAGAGGAAAAGACCTGGCGGTCTCATCACTTCGAAGCAAAGGAAATTAAAGTCCTCCGCTGAGTTTTTATATTCAATATGGATGCACATTAATTAGTTTTTGCATATTTTGGAACCTAGCCAAGTTTTTGAGCTGTCCTCAAACATTTCATTGGCTGAATAAAGGATTTTCATGACCCCCATAATTGTTCCAGAGTATATAAGGTTTTTTGTGTATGAGTATTTTAGGATTGCGTACTTTCTGCCTGTCTTATTTTGTGAGTCGTGTCTAAAGAAGGCGTATATACAGCGAGTGGATCACATGAGAAGCGAAATGTAGTTACTCTAGTGTCATTTTTGCCAGATGTTAGCCAATAGTGGAACAAATTCAATGGCACATAGTGCTTGGTACGAATGAGCCCGCAAATAAATTCATTTTTTGGCTGAGTGTACGTCTTGTACATAATTTCGACTGTTTGTCCTTCGAAGTTAGATTTTCAGCGGAAGACCTTGCCACATTCTTCCGAATAATATGACAAAAAATGGCCCACTGTGCAGCACTGCAATATAGAAGAGTCATTTAAGTTCATTTTATCGCGATAGTGGTATAGATTTTGAAAATAGAACATTTGCATAGGTTGAGCTGTGTTGGATGGATGTTTTGTGTTCTTCAGGGCGATGCACAGACTACAAAAGTAGTCTATTTTCTTCTTTGATAAAAAAGCTCTCCAGGCTCTGAATTTTCGATAGCATTGTGAAAAGCAATTGAATAGAATAGTCTTGCTGATTTTTGACAAACATATTTAGATATAATCAAGGGAATTCGAGACATGCTGAGAGCCAATGGAACTATTTTGTGCCGTAGACCACATGAGGAAATCCTATGTGAGTGTCTATGGGAGCGAACACGTAGAAAGGCTGTATTGGAGGTTGTGTGTTCTCATGAAAATTGCTCCTTTTGACACCGTACGCATCTGTAATGTTGTGTGATAGGCCGTGAATTATTGAAGGGGAGCACATCCGAGTCCTATGTGTTTGGAAGACTTTAACAGTATGTTTTATGTGTATTTTCGCAGGCTGAGTCAGACAAAGAGAGCGACTTCAATGAGGTGAAGCATCAGCCGAAAGACATTCGCGGGAGTGTCAGCGAAAATTCGTCCACTTCGTTGCTACTCTCCGAAATGAATAGTCAGAAGGCAGTGCATCAGCAGCACCAGCGTGGGAATAGTGTGACAGTCACATCGAAGCATCAGAATGGAAGTGGTGGTGGAGGCGGTGGTAGTGCCAACAACAAACCGAAAGAAATCAGTTGTTCCATAAAGCCTACGACGAATGGAACGACTGGACATTCTTCCTCCACTAACAACGCGCCGCCAATTCCCTCGAAGAAAGAACAAATTGTTTGATGATAACATTAAGATATACACATACAAACTCTGATGACGTCAGTGCAATTTTTCATCTCTGCCTCTTTTTGGCTGCTGTTGTATCTTGTTTTTGTTGTTATTATAATATCCATCCGGTCTACATTTGCTATGCATATGTGCTACTATTATGTAAAAAAAGAATTATTATCATTATGATTACCGCTACAATTTTATAGTCCGTCTACAGCGTCGAGTGTTGCTGAAGATGATGATGCACAGTGTACAAGTACTGATGCGCATGTGAGTGTACAATCTACGGCGCTTTTTGCGGTGAGCGAAAGAGTTTATGATGAAGAGTGGTGCATGTGAACGGTTTTTCCTCTCTTTGGCTTCCTGCCTCTCTTATCTCCTCCTTTCCCAACACTTTTCGTACGGTTGCTATAGTCCATCCCTTAAATTGCGACACATGTAGATACGCATAAACACTTAAGTTGACGTACAAGAATATTTTGCCCACGGGAGGAAAACACTGTGAATGAATGAATGATAATGTCGAACCGAATTCGTTGAATTCGCAGTATTAACATATACATAGTAAATATTCTAATGATTATAGCATGTACTACTAGTAATAATGATACACATGATGGATGAAAGAAAGCACCCGAAAGACGCTCCTTATTATTACCATTATTATTATCATTACTACTACTACTACTAACTGTAGTCTGTAGCTATATTCCTCGATATTGTTACGGGGACGTGAGGGACCCTACTTAAACTGAGAAATCAAGTGCATCTGACTGTGGTATGTGTCATCGTACGCAAGTCATATACTTTTCACCACTCTTGTCATCAGCAGCGGAAGGATAATAAATAATTCAAGCTAAATAAACCCCACCAAGTCCTGTGAGCCTGGCCGCATCGTATAGTTATTATTGTTATTGCTTCGGCGGACTTGGAAATGATGATGATGATGATCTCAATAATATTTGCGTGTAAAATTTAATCGTATAGTTCATCAAATGGTTTCCCGGACAGAAACCTTATTTTTATTTCCAACAGCAACTAAATTTCTCAAATGTACTTCTGTGTGTGTCTTCAAGCTAATTATTACTAATAACTCTAAAAGATAAACAATAAAATGACATTGTAAAATATTCAAAGAAAACACCCACTGTCTTCCTAACAACTTCTTCCACATTCATTTCTTCTCCGGTGTGTGCATACGCACGAGGGATTTCGTGTAGGGTCTGCGTATAAGAAAAGTCGTGTGAAGGGAAAGACATGTTTTCACCATCAATGTCAATGCAGACCTAATGGGGACTTTGCACGTAGTCGTGCTACATAAAGAATGAATGGATGGCTTACATCCGTATATGTACTGTGCCACACAACACGAGCTTTCTCACTTGGTGCATAGAGTAGTATGGAGAAAAAAAAATAAACTGCAGAAAGCAGGCTGGCTCAATCCTTACAGTGAGAGTACAATACGAACAAGACGTGGAGGCGACCGTGGAGGTCCATTGCTATAGGAACTTTTCTGGAACCGGATGCACACTGAGGTGGCATAGCGGGACACGAAAGGGTTATGAAGCTCCTAATGTGCCTTGGCAGCGTAAGAGGGACCAAGTTTTGAGGAAATAATCAATACTCAGGCTGCCTTTCCGTCTTGAACATCGGGTCACATGACGAAGATTTTGCTAATGAGAAAGTGTGAGGGAAAAGGCGGGATGTCTGAAAATACAGTTTCCAGCAAAGAACTGATATTTTGCAAGGAGCCCGACAGTTTCTATGGAGAGGTGAGAATGAAGCATGAAGAAACGCAGGCGCCTATATGAATTGGAGAAAGGGGAAGTCGGGCCCTCCCTGCTCAGTCGCCATCATTATTAGTCAGCAGTGGTGACACCGAAAACTATTGTGACGCGAAGTTGTGCATTATCGGTCAGCTGGAGGACTAATGGGTCAAAAGCGGTGGTGACAAGTGAAAAATTGTTGTGATCACATCCGTACACATGGTAAAAGTTGGCTGACTACGGCCGACGACTCCGAACGAAATATGTCGGAACAGACCGATGACGGTCAAATGGTTGGCACGGATATTTCCGAGGTAGATCAAGTCGACGGTGTCATGTGTGTCAATCAGAGTAATTCTGAAATCATTGAAGTTCAAGACGAATGCTTAGCCAAAACTGAACTGGGTGTCACAGTGAAAACTGAAGAGGAAGATCATGAATCCGTCCTTGGACTTCACCACGGAGATGTCAACATTCACAGTGTCAGTGTCACCACTGCTAACAATGCCGGGATCATAACAATCCCGGTCGTTGGAACCCTGTCCCCCTGTCAGTATTCAGTCATTGGAGACCCGGACACGGTAATTCAGATGATTTACACCCCATAGTGTTCAAGATGCACATGATGATTAGGTCGACACAGTTGGATGTGGAGTATAGAATGAAGGTCATGTTGTATACCTGAGTGGTATCCTTGAATTTGATGGTTTACTACTTTCAGGCCAAGTATTGAAGGTAGTTATGAGAGAGTGGCATTACTTGGCGACGAATTGTGTCGTTCATTCATCTTGGAATTTTGAAATTTTTCGGCCTATATGTATTCGGGAACATGTAAGGGGATAGATAATAGGGCAGGCTTCTCTCAATTTTGGGTAAAGCTGCCGTACTTAGCCTAAATTTGGTCTGTGTTTTTCATAAAGCTCGGTGTATGAATGCAACAAACGCTTGCTCTAATAATTGCATTACCTCGTAAGCATACAATGCTAAAATTAGAATTATGGGGGAATGTGGAGCCCATTGATGGACACAAAGTAGTGCGGATTAGCAGTGGTTTATGCTTGTTTTTGGAATTTATGTAGTGATTATTTATCTCTAGGTCGTGACCCCAATATCCGTTTCGTTGAACGCGGCGGAAGCTGTGAATCAACAGACACAGCCGCCTCAGACTCAACAAGCTCACCCGCTGCTGACTTGGGAAGAGGCGGTCTCCGCCGAAGTACTACCCGTTCGTTGCAAAGATACAAATGCGGAGCTCCATAAGTCCAAATTTGGCTCGGGAAACAAAGGGAAATGCATTAAAAATGGCAATGAGTGGTACACACCAACAGAGTTTGAAGCGATTTGTGGCCGTGGAAACAGCAAAGACTGGAAAAGAAGTATTCGATTCGGAGGAAGAACATTGCAAACATTAATCGACAAAAAGTTCTTGATACCTCACGCATCCAGTTGCATTTGCTCGAATTGTGTAGATGACGCTACCGCAGTAAGTTTGAAAACTACAGAAAAAAGTTTTATTCCGACAGTCATAATGTTAATTGGGGTCGCTCGGAATCTTATAGACCGGCCCAATCCGCCCATTCACACCATACCAAAGAAAAAGAAAAGGGCGGAACAACGATAATCAAAAGGGAGCTAAACTGGAGAGGCTGACCTCAAAGGACTCGACAACGGATGAATCATCAGATGTGGGCACACCTGGAACACCAGGAGTAAACTCTGGCATGAACCCCTTGAATCAAGCTCTTCTCAAGATTACCCAACCTCAGCTGCCGGCTAGCAACCCCGAGGCCTGGAAAGTAATGGAGGACGTAAGTGTTATTGCTATTTTAATGATGTATCGTAAGTTTTATGAGGTGATTCTTTCACCACAACCAGGGTAAACGTGGACTAATGCAGTGTTGTTAATAATTATCACAGGCGGTGGAGAAGCTCATAACGGCCGGTCTCCTCCTGAAATCAATGCTTCAGGAAATGAAAGATCGTACGAACCAAGAAATCCAGTCCCTGCGAACGCAACTTAATGAGAGTTCTCAAAACCTTCAACAAGCTCTGAACCAAGCCCAACAGCAGCAGACTCAACAAGTAACAATAAGTAGGAACTTGGAGCCACAAATTCTTCGTATTTTTGACTCCAATCGAATACAGACGTACTCCATTGAAGTTTTGGACCCAGAAACTTTCAAGCAACTTCAGGTTACCCAGGCTACTACTGCTAGTGCTCCCAAAGTTAGTACATCCGAAACCACTGTGTTACCTCCGATTAGTCAGCTATTTTGAATTCGTCGGTGATTCTTCCTTTCAGTTTTTCGTGTATGTGTGGTACTTATATTATGCCGTGATTGTTGATCTGCCAGTGTTGTAACTGCGCCCGTGGAGATGATGATACCCAGAGATGAACACAGTATTTAAGGCTCTCATAAACTGTTCATCTCTTACTCAATCTCTGCCATACCAAAGATATACAGTCTATTGAGGTAACGTGCTTAAGTTATCCTAATGTGACGTGTACAAGCGAATCATAATTTCATCTAGTCAAATCGAGCTGTATTGTATAATTTTGTTAATCTTGCGTGATATTTACTGATAATGATAAGCCGTATGCTTTAATACATTTCTCATACCTTTGATTGCAAGGATAGTGACATTCATATACACGTTTAAAACACCACTGTAATCAAAGCAGTACTAATCAGCTGTATTATTAATAATCTATGTGTGTAAGGTCAGTTTTGTATCGATATTGTTTCTTACTTGTTAAGCAGTAAAAAAACTACGTGTTACAATGTGTAAATATTTACGGTGTAACAACAGAAGCACGAGAACTCTCGTATTTTTTTGTTCGAATTTCTCAGACCTTGTTGTAAATCAAAACTTAGGTATTAACTTACTGACTTAAACGGGATGATTAATTTTTAACGGGAACGTGTTACAAATTAACGTGTAAATGAACATGTAACTTTTTGGTAACGTCCGTCAGCATGCTACAAAGCAAAACTGATTATGCTTGGACTAACATACTGTTTGTGCAGTCCTGCTAAATTAATTCCCATTGCTGTTAACGGTTTAATCACGGTCTCGTAACTCTACGCAGTGATCTCATTAATGTTAGCCCGTAATATCGAGGTTCTTAACCTTAGAAATAGTTTTTTTTTATTTTCCTAGAAAGTTCTCATCGTTGGAATCGATGGATATGGTGCCGTAGAAGCGAACTATAATGGAATTCAAAATCTCTTCCTAGTGCTGGCATATGATGCGGATTTCTTTGTTACATCGACGAAGTGTTTTGATTTCATGTTGATGACGAAAGTGTGAGTTTGTATCGTAGCCATTCGTAGGGCTTTCCTATCAATGAATGTGTAAAATTCGATTGTTTTCATTTAGTTGAATGTCCTCTTTAAATCATTTCCAATCGACCTACAAACTAGTAAGAAAATTACCTCGAAAATATTATCGGTGTGTAAGTTTCAGTTTAAAACCAGATGTGTGGCCAGAAGGGAGGAGAATAGAGAGAGTAATAAATGTTAGTCATTCCTGCTCTCTGTAGTCTTTTAGTCAGCAATGAGTGTACTTGGAATATTCGCATATTTGTAATTTATGTCAGTCCAGTGAATGTCGCCACGAAATATTCACCTGAGACAACCGAAGTCATGCCAAAGAATTCGAATGTTAACTTAATAGAACGGACGTGACGCCGTCTCATCAGTCACGGGAGAAATGCTGTAGGATTCGTTTTTTTGTAAGACGTTGGTGCGATTTTGATCGTGTTTTTAGTTATAAGGAAAAGCCGAAAAAGCTTTGAGTCAATTGCACGTGTGGAAGTACTACTCTCATCTTATGCTCCCTAGAAAAAATGCTTTCAAGCTCAAGATAATCGATCGACTTGTTCAAGAGGGACTCGGGATAGCTTTGCTATCACATTATTGACATGCCTGCACTGCGATGCATATTGAAGAATTGACTTGAGTCACATTTGTTATACTTGCGTCAAAGTAAAGTCGTTTGTACTTGTGTTCCGTAATTCGTGAACATTGGTGTTCCGATAGACAGCATAAATAAAGAATAGTATGATTAATGTCTCCTACGGATTGTTGACTTATTCTGATAATGTTTCATTGGGCATCATAGGTAATATTTCTGGTAAGTTTAGTGTCCCTTAGCATCTATTAAATATCTGGAGATACCAATGGGATAGGCCCTATCGAAATCTTAGACACTGCATGGAAGTTGAGTTTTTTGTCACCTGTCGCTAATGTGCTCAAACCCTTCCCACGAAATAATTTTCCACTGACAAGTCTACTACACGTTAGTAGACATAAAGTTGTACTATCTGATGAAAGTAGGCGGATGTGGTAATAAAACAGTAGGGGAGGGTGTGGAGCATTTCATAGTGAATTTACATACTGCGTGGATGTGAGAAGACAAATGCTAGGAGAAATCATATGGAAGCCACTCGTAATCACCCGTTCTACGCTTCTGTTGGAGTAGTCGGCGAGAATGTGAAATGGAAGTGGGTGAGTGACTACGGGATGGCGGAAGGAGAGACTTACTGAACCATTTAACAGACCCTTAACGATTTCCGTTTTCTTTTAAAAGCTTCATAATGGATCTGTACTGTTCTTTCGGATCCCCCAAGTCGATAAAGGGAGGGAATAGCTGGTTGCGGAATTTCATTCCTCAATTTAACCTTTCCCCCTAATTCAGACCTTGGAGTGACTTCTACATGAATGTCTGGATAGGAAGGAAGACTGGTAAGGAGGAAATGTGTGCGGGCTATAGCTGATGTTGCCAATAAAAGGACAAACGGGAATTAGATGCCTCCTCTGGACTCCGTATAGGATAGAGCCTTTTATCTTGTTTCAGACGAATTTTACTCACTCCTATTCCAGCATATATCCCACGTCACAAGCAACCTGTAGTGAGAAGGCGTCAACGATGATGATATAATTCCCCATGGGCTCGGGGTTGTAGCTCAATGCAATGTGATTTCATTTTAATTTTCAAGGTAATTGGAGATTTTTCCGCAGTAATTTGATGAGAAATCTCCACAAGGAAAAAGATAACTTAGGTGTGCTGTTAGGTACCAGCACTTGCTGGAAATACGTGATACACAAAGGTACTTTTGGTCCGAAATTCAATCTAATATGTGCACACGTCACCCTGCCTATTCTTGCAAGACGGCCGTAAATGACTCATGAAATGATCAGTGAGACGGCTAATTGATTATGATGCTATGGTGTGACTAACTAAGAGATGGGGAGAACTATGAAGGCGGACATAAGGCACAAGTCTCAAGTGGCTACGTGTGTGACAGGAGCTCGCCAGTGCGTGAATAATGTGCTCTTGATGCTCGCCGAATCTCTCTGCCCGTGAACGAGCGCATGGTGGTGCTCTTCCCGAAGGGTTGCCTTGATACTGCTCAAGAGTTGGCTTGTACTCCCGTGTCACGAGGAAAATCTCGTCAGTTCGCTGGTTACCCGAACGACACATTCAATTGCTTTCTTCATACTGGCACCCTCTGAGAGACCTGCTAAACTACTCTAACATCTTACCATTGTTCATTCTCCCGACTTACCATCGCTTTTCCCTTCACCACACTTACTTAACACATTTCCTTTGCGGTTTCATTATTTAAAGTTTATTTCCAAAACATCAATTGCAATAAGCATAAAGCTGGAGTTTAAGTACGGAATCTTCAACTTCTGCTACAATCCTAGACCTTACGTGGAGTATCCAGATTTAGCCAACACGACGAGGGATAGCAACACATCACCCCCGGCATCCGCTGGGCCATTCGTCAAATTCGGCGTGCTATCCAATCAGCCAGATCCGGCAATGTTGGCGAAAAATCGTGAGAGATTTGCGATTAAAAAGTCGTACAGCATCGAGGTTAGTTATCATTCCATATTTTTCTAATGTATTTTCCTGATCAAGGGCTCGTAGTGCACTCTTCTAGTAATACATTTCGACAGGTTCTCTCAAACGGGTTGGTTGTCATGTTTCATATTGGTTACGCATAAAAAAGAAATTCTTGCGCCTTCAAATCGTACTTAGCTGTGAAAAAATGCCCTAGTACCAGAAAAAATTGGGATATGGCTTAAATTCGTTGAAATTAAGCCAGGAAGATTAAATGGGTTAGCTGCTGCATAGCATAACGCAGCTGAGGTTTCTCTCACCGGCAGCACTTTGCTGAGTGTAGCAAGATTCCCCAGTTTGACTTCCCTTTTTTTTATTCTGCAAAAAATATAAGTATTTGACATTTAAGCCAAGTCATTCGCCACTACTTATTTGTGATGGGAGTGTAAGACACCACAAAGCACACAAATAACCTTCATGAGATGAAGTAAAGCGTATAAAATTGGATGATTAAAACCTCAGTTTTCCGTGCTCACATAAGAAAATGCCTGATTTGTTGAGCTAATTGTCTAGGTAATCATGTAATGAATACCTGCCAACTGATGTGTTTATATCTACATGTGGAAAACGGCACTAGTTTTTCCTCAATACCACACAAGATATGCTTAGTTGTCATGTGTATACCTATCTCATATTGTTTAACGGTTACTTTTCTCATTACAATCTCGAGATTGAAGTACCTTTCATTTTAGGTAATTTGGCCCATGTGCTTTATGCACTGCCCTTGAGTCGTTCATTTCCTAGAATTTTTCATTCAAGCCTGCATGGCTTCTTTCAATGTGAATGCTGTGTATCATAGGGTCTCATACTAAGTTCGTTAGGTACAGTTGCAGTAGTAAGATGAAGTAAATTCTCTTTATCGCCAGTTTTAACAAAGTTTGACAGGTCTGGATTTTTTCAGACTCCAAGGTAACAATCCATAGCTGGTGCGGTTTGTCTTAATGAAATGAGTGAATACCTTCTGAACATGTACACTGACATTTGACTTCATCAAAAATAGTAGTCACGATTCGTTACAAGGGCAACTGCCGGCATACATTTTCCAGAACGATACCGGAATCATATCGTAAATTTGGGGGAACCTGAGTAATTTCTCCAACCGTTTTCAAATCACAAAGGTCATACACGACAGAACTCACGAAGGGGAGAACTGTCTCACGTCCAAAGTGACCTTTTCTCAAGGTGAGTATCGAACTAGTTAGCAAGACGATCATTGTTAACGTTTCCAAATACCCCCACTGTTGGTTACTTCTGGGAAGCGATGCTTCTGCCGTGACGTAGAATCTTAAATCTCAGCAGGATAATTCTTTGTCCAGACAGACATGAGCGTCCGTGTCATTAAACAACATGTGAATTTATGGACGGTTTGGCTTTCAGGCTTTCCTTCTGCGTAGTTATTTTATGGAGCCAAGAATTTAAGACGTGTGCCTCATCATATCTCATCATTCATTCCAGCATTCACAAGAAAAAAATACTGCAATGAATGTTCACTTCCGCTGGCTATTAAATTCAACCAGACGAACTGGATGGCAGAAAAGTCGTCTGAGCAATAAAACTTGTAATTTTTGTCAATAATCATAACAATGCTTACATTCTATAAAAACCTCTCTGCCTGACTATTACAATGGAAATTAAGCGATCAAGGTTGTTGTGGTGGTGTCGTGGTGTGGTTGTGCTTATAAAGTGACAAACCCTATTCCAAAGTAGACTCTTTTGATTGCACATTACACTGACAACAATTATCTAAGAATCAGTAATAATCTAACAACTCCAGCTCGCAATCTTAGGACGTAAAGACTCCCTAATTATTAGCACGCACATGAGTTCAAAAGGAAGACAACTCTTCACACAACAGCTGCAACCGGAAACTTGATTCAAAATGGCATTGCACACGAGAATATTAAATTAATTTGTTTGCTAGAGGGACTGTGTTTACACCTGAATCTTCCTGGAGGAAGTTAGTGGCATAGTCTTTGCAGGTGGTCAGATTGTCTAGTAGCTGGAATATCCAGTCAATTCATTATAATTAAGAGTTCTACGGAAACTGGATAACGTCAAAAGATTCTCCATTGACGCAAGAAAATCCTCTGATTATATTGACAGCAAGAAGCAATAAAAATTATCATAAAGCTAACAAAAGTTACAAGGTGAGTTACACATATTTTTATTCAACATGGAATATGCATGTAAAGACGCAGCCGAAAGGCAGTAAGATTTAGCTGGTTTCACTAAGAAGCAAAAGGAATCGGCTGCAAATGAGGACAATTATATAACCAGCATGTTGTGGTCAACAGGATTCCATGAGTGGGCCAATCTTGGGGTTGGTAAATGTGTGAGCAAATCACCTGCACTGCGTGATGAGTATGGTCTCTATTTTTGCCCCTCAAGTTCATCTACAACACATTTTTGGTACTCTAATAGGAAAATCCTTCCATCATGTCAGGATGAGGGGGTAAAAATTAGCTGCAACCATATAAAAGGTGGACATCTTTTATGTAATGTTGCCACTAGTTAAAACAATCCAAGGTGTGATGGGAAAAATCTTTTCTCGCTCCACACTCAGGTCTTTGTTAAACTAGAAAGGGCAGCAGTATTTAATCAGCCAGTGAACACTCGAATTTTTGCGGTGTGGAAATTTGAGCTAATCCATAATACTTGCAGAACTGTTTATGTCGAGTATACAAGTTTAGGCTGTGCAGCAAGACAAGGTGTTGTAAACAAATCCATAACGGGGCAACCGGAGTGTAATACTACAAGTTCTCATCAAAGGACTTGATTGCCTCCGGAGAGTCAGAAGATATAGGAAGTTGAATTGAGGAAAATCGGAACTGTAAACATTACGAAACATTCTGTTGAGAGGGAAAAGAAAATCTCTGTGTCAGGATCTTCCTCAGCTTGCGTTCGGTGCTTACGGAGGGTGAAACGAGGCAAGCAAATAACTTACAGGCTCTCCACCGTTTATCAACAGAACAAAAGCTCTTCCTCCTTAAGCAAAAGCAAGACAACTCGTCCATAATATCCCACTATTCGTCCCAGAAACCCCTTCCGTGTGCTCGTCTCCAATTAAACTTGTTCCTTGTAACAAACTTGTTCAAATAGAACATTCACTGGAGGCGTCCTCCCGTAAAATATTGCAAGAATAATCTGTCCATACCCGATCCTTTTGTATCCTCTCTTTAACATGGAAAACTTCTTCAATAGCGATTCCGACTCCGAGTCCAGCATGAGTTCGGTAAGTCACTAACAGTCCTAAGACTCGCAGGGCAAAAATGTCATCTTCCATGAGGTTATTTTTATTTCAACAATGTGGCAATATTGTAAGTTCTCCCAGCTGTACAGCTACGTGAATCTTACGCATTCTAATACAACTTTAGAATAGCTCGAACCGCCTGCGTAAGAGAATGTTGACCTGTCACTCATGACAGTTTTAGTAATTGTTTCGTTCCGAAAAACGTTTGATGTTAGAACGGCCAAGCAAGGCATAGTTACAGAGGGACGCGACTTGCGCTAGCGTGGTTTTCAAAAGAGAGCATTATATTATTGGTTCTGATTTTTCCTTTTTCTCTTTGACGTCCCTCTGAGTTTGCGAACGCAATGAGGCGTGTTCTTAATTTCCTATTCAAAGATTAAAGTGAGCACAAGCAGCCTGGAGCTTACGGAAATATCCTCGCATAACCAACTTGTTGATGTTCTCCTCTCCCCCGCTACCTTCTCCATCTTCAACCCAAGGTCTCTTTAAGACACTAAAGCTGGTACGGATAGGAGAGAGTATTATCTAAGTAAGTTAGTTCATGCCACCACCTTCTCCTTTCCTGTTACAAGCTAATGTTGCACGTAAAGTGTGCTTGAGATACAGATGAAAGATGTTGACGGTAAGAGAGACGAATTTCTGCTCCATTATTCCTCCCTGCCCTTTTTACTTGAGGACAACAATCGGTGTGTGGGAGCATGAGCTAGCTACTTTTATCCGTTCCACAAGTACAGTTTCAAATGTATATCACACTCGTGTGTAGCCATGAGTCTGGCAGAACATTTAAATGCACCATGTGATGGCGGCGAAAGGAAGTGGTGTCGTTTTAAAGAACCCGCACTCTATGAGGTTACATGTATGCGGTCATGAATGATTGCGCAGAGGCTTAAAAGTATTTATCAAAAGCTGAGCTCAACTTTTAGTGATTCCTCACATGGAATCAGTTACCAGAAAATTGCATTAGTCCAACATGCTTGAATGTCGCTTGGAGCCTTTCTCGCCCTCGCACAAGCTCCTACTACTACCCACCCGTCCGCTGAGTGAGACGTAACGTCTTAGCTTGATTTTCTTTACTCCGGACAAAGGAGCACTGCTTGCGATTAATCATGACTTTCCTGTCACTTTTCGACCCATATTGCGTCCGAACTTCTATCCCCTACGTCGTTACATACCCTAATAGCACCTCACATGAGCTGCTCTAGTTGGAAATTCTTCTTGAGTCCGACGACGTAGCCATTAGGGTTTTTCGGGGGCGAATGTGTGTATAGCAAAGAAGGAGAGTAAGCACCATAGAAAATCTAGACAAGTCGAGTTCCATAAACAAAACAAGAAATGGATCGCCGGAAATGACACAAGCTCGAGGTGGTTTCTCTGTACTTGAACAGTTTTCCCCGAGCAGGCAAAAACATTAAAGGGAAAGAATCAAATGTGAGAAAAGGGAAAAGAATAATACTAAAAGCATGACCTACTTAAAGGCAATGTCACGTTATGGAATTGATATGGAAAGCGGCAGAGAGCAGAATCGGGTACAAATCTTTCATCGTCAGGGGGATTTAAAGTGGTGTACAAATGAAGTTTAAATTAAATTCTCTCTAACCAAGCGCACATGTATATGCTGCAGGAAGGTTAGGAACGATCGGTATGGAGCCTGCCCTCTGAAGCGATGCGAGGGTGAAAGCGTGAGACAAATGGAGCTTTAATTCAATATTTCTTTCTTCATTACAGTAGGAAATTGAGTCGTTGATTAGATGAGTAGTTATCTTTAAGGGAGACCTGTCATGACGACGGTGCAGCGGGAGCAGGCGTGGACGCGTAGGGCATCAAAAGATGTTTTTGTAGAATGTGGAGCCATGTGGAAAAGGGGAGACGTGTTGTAGCATCTTCAAAGGTTTTCACACTTTGCCTTTGATGTTCCATATGTCTATTATAGTGTTGGGAGAATCAAAGGCGATCCACTAAAATCTCGATTAGTAATGTACCGATATGTATGTGCGGAAGAACAGTAGCTGGGAGAGGAATAGCGCACTCCTGCCTGAGCTACCGACATTGGTTGCTATAATTTTGAAAAAGGGACATTATGAAGAGTGCACATGAGGCTGAGAAAATCGACGCATTCAGTAGAGAAGAAGAGTGAACATGTAAATAATAATGTATTGCTTTAAATGTGTCGCAGAATGGGTACCCATCCCGACGCCGTTCGCTAGTGGGAGATGCAAGATTTGAGACTCAAGTGAACAAGGAAAATAAGAGGAAATGGCTTGAAGAGCTCCGTCAGATCTCTCGTGACTCCGACCTCTCAGAGGATGATTTGATTCTTGTGGAGGAAACGATTTTGGCCCCAGAGCCGAAAGCTTTGCAAAAAGAGGAGGAAAAGCCTGAAGAGACTGATTTGGTCCTATCATTGAACGACAGCATGGTGTCCCTTGCGCGCATTTTGAAGACTATGGATGTACGTAAGATGTTCTCTCCACCGGCATTATTATTAGTCTTCTTTCAAGAGCTTCATGGTGCATTGTGATCTTGTGCTGTACTCTGCAGAACTCGAAGGCAAGCGTCGTTCATTTGGAATCCCGCCTCTCCAGAGACCGTCAAAGCCAATTTGACATTTTGTTCAAGATTAATATTGCCAGATCAAATTTAGTCAGCTTAATTAAATCGCTGAGACAAAGCAAGAATATCAACTCGGTCAATGTCATCTCACATCAGGGATCGATCACGAAAAGTAATGTCATTCTGAATGAAATCATGCATGATACCAACGCAGCAGCGTTGATAAATGCACAATCTCGTACTTTTTCATCTATGCTGCCTGTTCCAAAAATTCATACCAAGTTCATTTCCACAGTTCCGTGGTTCCCACATCACATTTCCGAGTTGGATATGTGCAATCATCTGATGACTAAGTTTGAGCCAGACTTGGACATGGACCATCCTGGATTCGCCGACAAGCTCTATCGTGCAAGGAGGAAAATGATTGCAGACATTGCTTTTGAATATCGATAGTAAGTCTCGTTGAACTAAGCATTCGTTTTTAATGAACCACTCAATAGACATCATTGCCATACTTGACTTTCAGTGGTCAACATATTCCACGCGTGAGTTATACCGAGGAGGAAGTTAAAACATGGGGGCACGTTTTCAATCAGATCATTAATTTGTCGCCCACGCATGCTTGCAAGCAGTACATCGAAGCCTTCCGTCTTCTCCAGGAGAATGTAGGCTACAGGGCTGATAACATTCCACAGTTGGAAGATGTTTCCAGATTTCTACACAGTAAGGACAGAATCTCGTTAATTGTGTATTAGCGATAAATTTTCATAAAGAATTGGTGTACAGAACGAACTGGCTTCACAATCAGACCAGCTGCTGGTCTTCTGACGTCACGGGACTTCCTTGCCAGTTTGGCTTTCCGTGTTTTCCAATGTACACAGTACGTTCGGCATGGTTCCTCTCCAGATCACTCTCCTGAGCCGTAAGTGCGCTACCATGGTGATATAACCTCTGTTACAGTGTCAAATGACTCGTGTATTTCTGGCATTTAGGGACTGCATTCACGAGCTGCTGGGCCATATTCCTATGCTCGTTGACCCAGTCTTCGCTCAGTTCTCTCAGGAACTTGGTCTTGCCTCTCTTGGAGCAACTGATGAAGAAATTGAAAAGTTCTCTACGGTAATCCAACGTCTAAATTCTAGATTTCCATCTATGACCTTTTGTAAAGATAAATGTGATGTTCCTCCAATTCCAGCTTTACTGGTTCACTATTGAGTTTGGACTTTGCAAGGAGGATGGGATTACCAAGGCGTATGGTGCCGGGCTACTGTCAAGCTATGGAGAGCTGCAACATGCTCTGTCTGACAAACCAGAACATTTGAAATTTGAGCCTAAACAAACAGCTGTCCAGCCATACCAAGATCAGGACTATCAAGATACATACTTTGTTGCCGAAAGCTTTGATGAAGTCAAAGATCTATTTAGGTATGCTGTCTGATAAATTAATTAACTAATGATTCTTTGGAATTAACTCGCGTGATATCTTCACTAAACTATTTTTTCATGCGTGGTTACCTAGGCAATGGGTGGCAGAAAGCATGTCCAGACCTTATGAAGTCCGATATGATCCTTTCACTCAAAGTATCTATATGTTTGACTCTGTGGACAAGCTCGGGACCAGTTTGAATCAGATTCGCATGGAACTCAACTATCTAAGCAATGCTGTGAAGAATATGTCACAACGATAGATCATCATTTTATAGATGGACAAACAATGTGATCGCCTAGCAAAAACTTTGGACCGTCAAGGATTTCAATTAGCTCCCATTTTTCTCTTGAATTTCGCATAAGAAGTGTTACTGCTTGGTGCGCTTTCGGAGTTAGCTTCAAAATTTTATTCGAATCTATAGTATTCTATATTCTAATCTATAGGTATCGAGTCTATATTTGGTAGTTTGTGAAAAGTCGTAGGGAAGTTAACGTTGCTTCAATGTGGAAAAAAATTACTTAGCAAGAAAACAACGGAGTATTATAATGACAACGACAACCATGCACTGCAGCGTATTTGTCAGGAACGTGTAAAATTTTAACTGTACAGACTATTGAGAGAACGAGAGCAGCCTGGTGTTGCAGCTTTCTATATAGCATTATTTTCAATGTCCTTCAATTATTTTCGTAAAATTTACCTGCAGGTGAAGGTATAGGATTCGGCGGTAGTAAGTTCCAAAGTAGATTATATTATTTGTTGGTGTTTAACGTAACTACTGTGTAGTTATTTGAAAAAATATACGTAGTTTCCACGTTCGCATGTTATAACATCATCCATAGGGAATTACTTAACTCCGAGTCCATGTAACGCATTTGTTGGAAATTTAACTCGAGATATTACCAGTGTTGGGTAGTGGATGTTCTGTAAAGTTATGCTTTCTGTGCTGTATGACAGTCATAGCTATGTAAGTAGAATAGTTCATGAGTGAATGATCACTGCGATCAAACTGACCAATCAGCTGGAAACGCTGGGACCAAAATTAACACTTGATGGTAGGTTTCTCCCACATCCTGACCCCAAAATCACAGGGATCTAGAAATGTATTTACGTAATGCAGTTAAGTTGAAAAATGACGACTCTATATCAGAACTCTTAATGAAATCAGGAAGTGCGAGAGCCCTGCTTGATAGAATTGTATAGAAATAGTGCTTAAATAAGTAGGTGTTGGAACTTGTACTTGATAATGTAATTATAATTATTTAGTTTCTTTGGATTTATGATAAAAAATGATGTTACGTAATCGCTTAAGTGCGTATTAAATAATAATTGAACGGATAGTTAATAAACGTAAGCAGGGACAGATACAAGTTTCGATATAGAAAATTATGTCCTTTTGGAAATAGGTATTACTTGGTTCCTCTACAGTTTTAAGTTAATATCCAAATAACAGTAGATTTTCGTTGGAGTTATTGTTGTGAAATTGGTTAATTGTCTTGCTAGTAATGATGGTATGAAACTGTCTCGGTGTAAACTAAATTCTGTCGATAACGATGGTACATTCGGGATTAAGTCCCTTCCTATCTTATAATAAGTGTTGTGGAACAAAAGTGGCTCAGCTACGCCACGAGGAGTAACGTAACTTGAGGGGTCCAGTCGGGGAACAAGAAAATAGTAGTTGACAAGAATGTTTCATTCAATAAACAAAGCAGTAGTTGATGTTTTCAAGCGCAATCACAAGTTTGAGAAATTTTATTGGTAAAAGAATAATTATGTTCATACAAGCTTGCTTTACATTGCCTCAGCATTAAGTCTTCTTGAACCATGTACACGAATCTGAATTGGAAGATTGTGCAGAAAAACAACTTCGGGGTAACATCATCCATCATCACTTGAGTGAGGACAAAAACTTGTTGCACATTCCACAACGTAAACAACATCTTAAATAGGTTGAGGTAGAAAATATTCAAATTGAAAAACAATGTGTATAGTAGGAAAATAAATGTCATGCTCATACATCTGGTGGTACATTGTCCCATACACACAACATTTACCATCATCACACGCCGACATACACGAGATTCTTATTACAGACAGAAAATTACCACCCAAAATGCCGGCTTTTGCAATCAGGCATGGCTATGTAATCTTCAAAAACACGAAATGCACACTATTGCATTCTTTACTATCTCGCTATTTAGCCTCTGTTTAACCGACAAAATGATCACACATGTCTTTACAAAAATTTCTCATTCAGCTTTACCAACTAAGTAACGATTCAATTACAGACAATTCTAATGCAACCAGTGCGTCTTTATTACTTGTGAGCAACCACCGCATAGCTGCTTGTGTGTGGTGTTTCATTCAAACCATAACTCATACCGTAAAACAACATTTCTCAATTTTCCGTCCCATCGATTCAGTCCATAAAGGACGCTTATTAACTCGGAGCGATGCAAATTAATTATCATTCTACCCAAAAGCACGGAATGTATAGTGACATACTTGTAGACCAATCGCCAATACAAATTGTGAGCTTAA
>JAQIWI010000595.1:0-26972 GCA_034698825.1 Deuterosminthurus bicinctus | reverse complement strand
TTGTGTTCACCTCTGCTATGCAAACAAAATTATACTCTGCGTGGTGAACCGCGTAACTAACAAATTCAAAGTTGACTTTTAGTTTGCGCGTAAGCAGAGAAAAGAGGAAATTGCTCATGCCATGGTTAACAATTATGGTGCTTATGAATGGCTCTGAGAACTTTTTATGGTTCGATACAACGAGTGTCATGTTGAAATTATTCGCGAGTACGTTGATGGAACATTCATGGGGATGTGTTACATCCAGCCTGTTAGTTTCAGACGAGTCCCATGAGAAACCATTTTCGACTCGAGCTGAAGCTCCTTGAAGGTCTTTGTGAACGTTTTCGTGGATCTCTCGGTAGTAGCCCTCTTGAAACTTTATAATTCTGAACAAGTAAGGTGCAGATTGAAGAGCATGCGCAAAGCTGATGACATTAGCAGTATGCCCATTTAGTATCAAAATGTACACCGCGGGTGTTGAAAGTTCAACGAATTTGGATACCATGCGAGTGTTATCAATTGATGAAAACTCCTTGTCACTCATGAATATCAGAACATAGTTGAATGGAATATTATATCCGAGTATGAATCTGTAAAAGCCAAGCCTTACTGGTACCCTTTTTATGGTAGTTGAAGTCGTTGAAGGGGAATACAAGTTTGTGAGGATATTGACGTGCTTTGTTAATAAACGGTGTACTTGCCTATTAGAAATTTTCATTTGAAAGCGGGGATTGTTAGTAGATTTATTCCGAAAGTGCGTTGCAGTATCTACAACAAGAGCACAGTTAATTTCTTCCGAGTAGAATAGGAAATATGCTGCCGAGGTTGCTGAGTTGTAGTCGTTATTGAGAGCCCAGTCAAATATGTAGACAATGCATCGTTGGAACGAATACAACAAATCAGTTGTGGTTCTTGTCAAAGTCTCGTCAGCTTGGTGGGACTGGATCATTATAGAGGTGCACAAACAGGATTGAGCCAGCATGACTGCAATGAAATTCGTTGAAAGCAGTTTCATTTCGGTGCGTGGTGAATCACGGATCAGGACAGTTACATTGTCGGGATAAAATAAATGGTCTTGTCAGAGTGAACTCCTTACTATTCAAACGACGTGATTTATCATACTTATATAAATGATAAAATACTTTGCATTGATTAACACTGAAGTACGACTTATGGTCAGAAGATGTTTTAGACTAACATGGGAAAGGTGGGAACTCTTAATGTAATTGCAAATCATGCAAATATTGTGATTGGTTGTGCAATGCATGAAATAGCATCTGAGTTATTGCAGATTTACGAACGCTGGAAATCGACCTCGAGTATCCTCATCGTGTTCAAAAGATTACTCACTATATTCTATGAAGTAGTATTAAATTGTTGGAGGCATGTCAGGATCACATTATAATAATTGAGCTTACAAGTCGAGCAAGCCAAAAAGCTTATTTCGACCCTTTACGGACCTCAACAAACGCTACACCGTGCTGGGATCACTTTGCTGTAGTTCTTCGGCTGCTTGCTGTAAATAATTCTGTCGATAACAATTTTACCAGATTGTCATATGTGAAACAGTTTTACGGTTTTACATCGTACCAGGCCCACCGAAACTCTTTTGATGAGAAATATCAGCATAAGTCGAGCCAAAATGGCCTGAGAAATGACTTATGAATATCAAACGATCGATTATCGACTCCTCATATTTCAAATCAGCTCGACTGATTACTTTGAGCAGAGAGGTCTATAATTTACATCTGAAATCATTGTTCAGTCCCATTTTACAACCGCTTAGTAATAAAATTCAAAGCGGTCCTTCATATTTGAAATTCAATTTCTCAGAAACACTCTATGATGAGGTCCATAGCCAAAAACAAACAGTACCTAGTTACCTAAGTAGAGTTGAACCAAATGGAATTGATTAAGTTATACAGTGGACGATTTCAATTTAATTTTGTAAAAGATATACGAAGTCAATTTGCGGAAATATGAGTTTTAGGATATTCAAGAAATTGAACAGAAATAAGTCCTGTGGAAAAATAAAAATATCGAAAGACTTGAAAATTTGGGATGCATGCAATCAACCCACAACCCACCCATAAAGCTAGTCGGAATACACACATCTCCACAGTAGTTCTTTGTGATTCGAAGAGCGCTGCTACATAATGTTTTGCTTCACAGCTCTGTCAAGCTTTCGTAAACAATTAGCATACCAGCTAGGACGCCTTAAAAGAGCAGCAGTAGACGGCATAAATGACTCTACCAAAGTAATCTTTTATGCAGCACACTGGATGATCTGGTACTTTGCAACAACATGCTCAGTTCCGTTTGAAGTCAGTCGGGATAAAACCATGACGAATTTTATCTTGCTGAATCCCAAAAGTCAAAAATGGAAGAAGTTTCTAACTGTTTGCATGCCTTACGCAGGCCTTGCACGAGCCTCTTTTGCAGTCATAGCATGGCTACCATCAATAACTTTCACAAAGGGCGGAATATTTACTACGGACTTCTACTTTTACACCTTGATTACTACAGTTTTTCTGGCCGCCACCTTGAACAGTACAACTTTAGTTTGGTACAGAGAAGACCTGGCCTTACTGTACAACAGGACTGTAACATTGCACAGGAAATTTGTTGGTACGCATATGCGAAACAAACTGTGACGATATGTGACAAAATTCCTAATTATTTCTATTTAATTTCAAGATAAATACTCGCAGAGGAAAAGCATGCTAGAAGTTAAGCATGGAGAGCAGTGGAGAACGATGATTTTGACCGCCATAATTCCCTTTGGGGTCTACTATCAACACCACTTGTATTACTTGTTATTTTTTACTGTCGAGACAGTCCCTTTGGCCTCGGCTATTACATCTCGAGTCCAACTGAACCATCACTAGCACTCACCTTGCCTCTAACACTGTTCGACTGGATCTTGTGCATGACAATGGCGCACTCCGTATTGTTTTCAATATATACTGTAGCAGAGATGGCCATTTTATTCAACACCTGCATTAAATTCCTCGAGTCAGTCGTCTCAATCATTGAAATTTTGAGCTTTTTTCATCGTGGTTATAGCACAAGTTATTTTAAAATTCAGGTCTCCGTCATTTGCCAGCCACGGACGAAAAGAGAAACGCCATTGCTATAAGCAGCTTCAGCTCTTAACGACACAATTCAATAGCTCTTTCTCTCATCTCCTCCCTTGTGTGGTCTACGCCATGATGACTGCAGCTGTAGTAGCCACAACTCTTATGCTCCGGTTTGATCTAGAAATTGCAATTACACTTCCAGCATGCTACCCAATGTTGTTGGAATTATTTGTGGGTAATTCTCTTGCTTTGTTTCCAATGTTGAGGTACTTGGAAACAATGAAAATCGAGTCGGATGAGGTTTTGAGAAATGTTCAGCTCGTCGTCATCAAGTACGTCAAATGGGTTCACACAAGATTTCAACCTGTACGGAAGGTGCGCGTGGTTGTCAAGCGTCTATACAATCTTCGCCCGCTACGAATTAGATTCGGTGACCTAAGGTCTATTGATGAAGGGATGATGATAGAGTATTTCAGGTCATATGTAGACAATGTTGTCAATTTGGTTTTTATGGTTGATATCAAGAATAGCTCGTGGTTGTTTGGGCTACCACGGTAGGCATGTAGACTTGAGACAGACAACTTGTTGTTATTGTGACTTAACAAATAACAATTGACACGATTTATTAGACTAGTAGAATAAAATACAATTAAAATTAATTTAATTCAAAAAAGCGAGCCGAAGCGATTCCTTGCAAATATGCTTGTTGTCACCACACCAGCATTACTCACTGGTTGGTTGTAGTTTCAGATTGTCCTTTACCTCGGGCACTGCTTGAGCTTTGTGTTGTCAAACGAAATCCTTCACTGTCATACCATTTACGCAAAGCATGCGCCCGCTCCAAGTCAGGATTCACTTTAAATAATGATGCGCTGAGTAAAGAGATCGACTTGCCACCAAAGCCCGACACTTGAACTCCTTTCACGGCAACTACGGGCTTGGTATCATCAAAAAAATCTTCCGCTGTTTTTCCCCACAGTGTCAGCATAATCTGGAGAACCATGGGA
Source organism: Deuterosminthurus bicinctus (assembly GCA_034698825.1). Classification (NCBI taxonomy): domain Eukaryota; kingdom Metazoa; phylum Arthropoda; class Collembola; order Symphypleona; family Bourletiellidae; genus Deuterosminthurus; species Deuterosminthurus bicinctus. The sequence continues at coordinate 22,903 of JAQIWI010000595.1, read as the reverse complement.
AATTCAAACATATAACACACAAACTTTCTGAAAAAGCTTTATGGGACTAACGGGACCATGACAAACATAAAATGAAACAAACCTCTTTGCAAGTATCATCGATCAAGACCAGCTCACGTTTGTGAACATTTTTCTTAGTTTTCCTCAAGATTACATTCGAACAGTCTCCGACCGACTTACACACTCCGATTACATCTGCAGCACACATTACATCTGCAGCCCTCATGCTTATTTATCATGAAAGTTTTCGTTTGAGCAACTTACCGATGCTCTTGCCCACATCCACATGTTCAATGTCACTGATGCGGACGAAATTGTAGGCGACCTGCTGGGGGATATTGGATGTGTCCTCCACGCAAAGTTTCACTTGAGTGTAGTCACTAAATGTAATCTCGTAGTCATGTTTAATGCTCGTGAACCGCTTGTTTGCGGGTTTCACAATGAACGAGCTGATGTTGTATACGCGGTTGACCTGTAATTAACCAATTAATTACAGCAACGGTCAAAATTCACTCTACCATGTATGCTTTTACAGAGAAAATAGCCATTTTAAAGGCAAAGTAAATGATCATGAATAAAGCTAAGCAGAGTAGAAAATAGCACCTCAATCCTGTGGTAGAATAAGTCGACCGAAAAATCGAAACCAGTCATTCGAATCTCTCCACTGTCATCCAACAGATCCATTTTGAACAATTTCCCGTCTCTGTCTGAATTAGACCAGTATTTGACTTCAGTTTTGTTAGTTACGCGTGCTCGAATGGTAACTTGTTGGCTGCAACTAAAAGTACTGGATTACAACTTTACTCTAAGATTGAGCTGGATGCAAGATTCATAAATAATGCAGAGCAAATAATTGCTTACGTGATGTTAAGATCCTTTATCGCCACGGTAGGTTGAAATCGAACATCCTGTTGTCTTGATGAATTGGCAAAGAAATTAAAGAAGTAAAAGTATGAATCAAATTGACATTCATCGCTACTCTCGTTGTCACAAGAATTCTCTTCGAATTGTGCACCATCAGAATACCGTTTTGTATATTGCCCATCATATCTGGCCCTTTTCTGAGGGTTGGTAAGGGTTTCATGTGCTCGTTGCAGCTCTTGAAATTCTACTGTTGCTTCCGGTATGCGGCCATGATTTTTATCTGTAGCAAAAAAACAATCACAGTTTCAAAAATAATTTTCCAGTATCACCCAATCGCATTTGGCTTCATCCAGCACATTCAATACTAAGCTCCATCAAATCAAATTGATTGATTCGACGTTATTCAATCACATTTTGTTTTAGTTAATCACCATCAAAACAAATTCAAATCCCTTCATACTAATTGTAAAATAGTTTTTGAACTCACCAGGATGCAATTCCCGAGCACGCTTCCTGTATGCTCTCTTTATTTCAGCTTCCGAAGCATTTCTCTCGACTCCCAGGACTTTATAGTGATCTTTGGCCGATGCAGCCATTGTGACGAATTGTTAATCAACAGGTCAGCTCTGAACTATGGGGAAAAATTGGGACTTTACTAGCTGCTCCGATTACTCATGAAACATTGACGATTTTATGAAAATACCTTTTAAATTTCTTCCAAATACCTACAAAATTTTGTAGCAGGTCCACCACAGTGTTCTCAACAGTGTGCCCTCAAGAACATAACTTTTAGGCGCTTTGAAAATTCCCTCCGGGAGCTCGCCATCACTCATTTCAACCACAATAAAAAATTACCATCCTCGTCAACAACATCAACAACAAAATTGTACAGAAACGTAAGTTACTATGACAATTTTCATTTGGACGCACTGTAAACGTTTTGTTCATGCACATCATTACACAGAGCGATTAACGGAATGACAGATTTGTTTCAAATCTTCTTCAAGTGCCCTTTATTAAACTCACAGATACTGTTGCCAGATATTTTTATTAAAACTTATCCACATTTTAACAAGTGGGATTTAATTAATAATTGTTGCAAGTTTTCTCACTGTCTACAATGATAAACAAGTGATAATGATAACAATATGTTTTGCGAACATAAGTTAAATTTAGTCGATTTCACGCTCCAAATTGTAGCCTTGTGAGCACCACGACAGCCGTCTTGAGCTTCATTGTGTGCATTACCAGGCCAACAGCATTCCCAAAATTTATACCACAGTGACTGCACGTCCACTTTTTATCAAAGACAAACTGAGGAAAGACGTCTGGGTGGATTGCTTGTACATGGCGGGTTATTCCAGCTTGATTTTTGGACCCGTAATTGCAAGCAGGACATTTGAATGGCTTTTCTTTGGTATGACTTTGCATATGCTTTGAAAGCAGATAGTACTGAGAGAAAAGTTTGAGGCAGAGAAGGCAATGGAAAGGCTGACCAGTGGGATCATGAAGCTGCATGTGACGTTTCCATTTAGAACTTGAGGGACACGGACCGCCGTAGCTACAGCCTTCCACCGGACAATCAAAACGTGCTTTGTGGTTTCGCAGGTGCTTTTTCAAATATTTAGGATTGATAGACTTGAAGGAACAACTTTTGAACGGACATGAAATTTGGTGATAAGAATGGCACTGAATGTGGTACCGCAGTTTTGATGGGAAGGCCGCACGATAGTTGCAAAATTGACATTTGTAAGGTTTGTCATAGTGTACGCGTCTCTTGTGTGGTTCCAGCCTGTATGAACTTGTTACAGCGAATACACAGATCTCGAAGTCACATTTGAACGATTTGTTCTCTGAGTGCGTAAGCTGATGTGTTCTCAGCAGCCTCTTTGACGTGGTACAAAATTCACACACGGAGCAAACAAATGGCTTGTTCCCACGGTGCACTTCAAGTTTATGGGCTTTCAGAGTGTTTTTCTTCTTGGCTTTGTACCTGCATCCTTCGAAATCACAAACAAAAGGTCGATATTTACTGCGCTTATTAGCAGAATGATCCTTAACATCCGAAAGTCTTTTCCCTCGATAGTCACAATTTGGAAATCTGCACACGAATTTACGTTCATTTTGATGCTTGCAAATGTTGTGCGACCGAAGCTCGGAAGCAGACTTTGCTGCATATTCACAGTTTGGATGCTGACATCGAAAACTGCGTCCTGAGTGCGTTTTGCTTGTATCTTTCTAAGCAAATTTTCCAATTCGCTGCGTACGGACAGACAGGGCACTTGAATTTTTTCTCGTACTTTTTCTCGTGCCAACGCCGTTTGTGTTCATTTAGACATTTTTGATTTGCGTATACACGTTGGCACTCATCACAAGAGAAAGGTTTCTCTCCTGTATGCTTCCTCATATGTTCCACAAGTATGGAATTATACTTGCAAAGTAGTCCACAAAACGAGCACTGGTGTTCTTGTTTTATCCGAATCTCCATTTTTTTGGTTGAAGGTGGTTAACGTTTGGTCGGTGATACAAATAAGAGAAGAATGTCGCCTTGAATGCTGCGGGTTTGGGAATCGTTTGTTACACAGTTCTCTGTCCTTGTTTTATTTCGTGACTGTTTATGGCACTCCAATGGGAATTCTGGATATTATAAACTAAAAGAAGACTGTGAACTGTCGTTTAAGTACTTTATAGTAGATAATTAATTGTTATCTATCTAGCAGACAAACATGCTCCACATTGAAGCTCCGAGTGCGCTTGCTGTGATAAATTTTAGTTGAGACTTCAGTCCATTAAAGTAGAGTAGAATACGAAATAATGTTACCGAGGTTACTGAGTTGTAGTCGTTGTTGCGAGCCCAGTCAAATATGTAGACATTGCATCGTTGGAACGAAGACAATAACTCAGTTACAGTTGTGGTTCTTCTCGAAGACTCGTCCGCTTGGTGGGACTGGATCATGATAGAGGTGCACAAACAAGATTGAGCGAGCATGACTACAATGAAATTCGTTGAAAGGAGTTTCATTTCGACGCGTGGTGACTAACGGATCAGGACAGTTTCATTGTTGTGAAAAATTAATGGTCTTGTTAGAGTGAACTCCTAATATTTAAACGACGGGATTTATCATATTTACGTAAGTGATAAAATACTTTGCATTGATTAACACTGAAGTACGACTTATGGTCACAAGATGTTTTAGACTAACATGGGAAAGGTGGGAACTCTTAATGTAATTACAAATCATGCAAATATTGTGATTGATTGTTTTATTATTGACACAGTGACTGCTGCAGGAATTTATAAACTAGATCACCGTGCTGTATACAGTAATTTTACAAAACTGGCAATTTTCGCAACCGGTTGTCACCATTTCTTTTCTTTTCCCGTGCTCCAAATCTCAAAGAATTACTAATAGCAGTAGCCATATTTTAATGGAAGGATTGCTAAAAGCAAAGTCCGTCGTGCTGGCAGCACGCTGTAGTTCTTCGGCTGCTTGCTGTAAATAATTCTGTAAATAAAATTTTTACCAGATTGTCATATGTAAAACAGTTTTACGGTTTTACATCGTACCAGGCCCACCGAAACTATTTTGATGAGGAATATCAGCATAAGTCGAGCCAAAATGGCCTGAGAAATGACCAATGAATATTGAACGATCGATTGTCGAGTCCTCATTTTTCAGAGCAGCTTTATTGATTGCTGGTTGCTTTGAGCAGAGAGGTCCATAATTGAAATCTGAAATCCTTGTTTAGTCCCACTTCACAGCCTTTAGTAAGAAAATTTGATGTGGTCCTTTATATTTGAAACTCAATTTCTCATACAATTCCGTATGATGAGGTCCATAACCAAAAACACACGTTAGTACCTACATCGTAGAATTGAACCAAATCGAATTAATCGAGTTGTACAATGAAAGATTTCAATTTAACTTTGTGAATTTTGATGTTATGCGAAGTCAATCTAGGGAAATATCAGTTCTCTGGTATTCATGATATCGAACGGAAGCGTTCAACATAAGTTCCTGTAAGAAAATAAAACCGTCTAAATACTTGAAAATTCAATCAACCCACAACCCACCCATAAAGTTAGTTATAATACACATCTCCGCAGTAGTTCTCTGTGATTCGACGAGCACTGCTACATAATGTTTTGCTTCACAGCTCCGTCAAGCTTTCGTAAGCAATTAGCATGCCAGCTAAGACCCCTTAAAAGAGCAGCAGTAGACGTCATACGTGACCCTACACAAGTAATCTTTTATACAATCCACTGGATGGTCTGGTACTTTGCAACAACATGCTCAGTTCCGTTTGAAGTCAGTCGGGATAAAACTATGACAGATTTCATCTTGCTGAAACCCATAAGTCAAAAATGGAAAAAGTTTGTAACTACTTTCATGCCTTACACAGGCCTGGCACGAGCCTCTTTTGCAGTGATAGCATGGCTTCCATCAATAACTTTCACAAAGGGCGGAATATTTACTACGGACTTCTGCTTTTACACCTTGATTACTACAGTTTTTCTCTGCGCCACCTTGAACAGTACAACTTTAGTTTGGTACAGAGAAGACATGACCTTACTGTTCAACAGGACTGTAACATTGCACAGGAAATTTGTTGGTATAAGCGTAGTATGCGAAGCAAACTTTGATGATACGTGACATTCATTATTTCTATTTAATTTCAAGATAAATACTCGCAGAGGAAAAGCATGCTAGAAGTTAAGCATGGAGAGCAGTTGAAAACGATGATTTGGACCGACATCATCCTTTGTGGGTTCTTATCCTCACCACCACTTGTATTACTTGTTATTTTTTACGGTCGAGACAGTCCCTTTGGCCTCGGCTATTACATCTCGAGTCCAACTGAACCATCACTATCACTCACCTTGCCTCTAACACTGTTCGACTGGATCTTGTGCATGACAATACAGTACTCCGTATTGTTTTCAATACATATTGTAGCAGAGATGGCCATTTTATTGAACACCTGCATTAAATTCCTCGGGTCAGTTATCTAAATTATTGAAATTTTGAGCTTTTTTCAAGGTGGTCATAGCACAAGTTATTTTAAAATTCAGGTCTCCATCTTTTGCCAGCCACGGACGAAAAGAGAAACGCCATTGCTATAAGCAGCTTCAACTCTTAACGACACAATTCAATAGCTCTTTCTCTCATCTCCTCCCTTGTGTGGTCTACGCCATGATGACTGCAGCTGTAGTAGCCACAACTCTTATGCTCCGGTTTGATCTAGAAATTGCAATTACACTTCCAGCATGCTACCCAATGTTGTTGGAATTATTTGTGGGTAATTCTCTTGCTTTGTTTCCAATGTTGAGGTACTTGGAAACCATGAAAATAGAGTCGGATGAGGTTTTGAGAGATGTTCAGCTCGTCGTCATCAAGTATGTCAAATGGGTTCACCCAAGATTTCAACCTGTACGTAAGGTGCGCGAGGTTGTCAAGCGTCAATATAATCTTCGTCCGCTACGAATTAAATTCGGTGACCTAAGGTCTATTGATGAAGGGATGATGGTAGACTTTTTCAGGTCATATGTAGACAATGTTGTCAATTTGGTATTTATGGTTGATATCAAGAATAGCTCGTGGTTGTTTGGGCTCCCACGGTAGGCTTAAATGGATCGTGACTCGTGGAGTACTTGTAGCCGGAAAGAAATCTACAGCAATCAATTGCCATGAAGTAGCCTAATAAAAAATTATTAATAAAAATATTTGAACTATTGACTACCGTTTTGTGTCAGCGGCGTCATCTTTGGAGTGAGTTGTGCTTGATAAGACGTCTGGAGACTAATGATAAATGCTGTCAACTCGTCGGGTATGCATGTAGACTTGAGACATTTTGTTGTTATTTTGACATAACAAATTACATTGCACCATTTATTAGACTTTAAAATAAAATACAATTAAAATTAATGTAATTCAAAAAAGCGAACCGAAGCGATTCCTCACAAAATTTCCTTGTTGTCATCACACCAGTAATTATTACTCACTGGTTGGTTGTAGTTTTAGATTGTCTTTGTTTTTTTCATATTTTTGTTATGCAATAGATTCCTTCCAAGTTTTAGCTTGAAGACTTATGATAAGTTTAGGATGAGCACTCACGAATCTCATTCAAAAGCTGCTTGGCGTACTCGCCATGATTAATCGGTGTCAATTCCAACACGGTGACCTTCTTCATTTCGTACCTGAACTTGCCAATGTATTGCTGGCCGCGGGCATTATTAATGAGAACATCGAATTTGTTCCTTCTGTTGAAATACAATTCGCCCAAGGTGTCGCTCTTCTCATTCAAAACTACTTCCCCGGTCTCATGGAAGCAAGTAACCCAAAACTGGTCCGTGAAGTCGCCGAATAGACACTACCACAATTCAAATATTCCCATGGAATTCGATTAAATGCAATAAAAGTATGACAACAGCACAAGAATTCACTCACGCGTAACATCAGTCTTGCTTTGAATGTTGGAGAATCAGTGACACAATAATTGCATCTGTACGTTCCATTATCCATACCCACAACCTGTCAGAAAGTTTGTCGTCAATCTCCATTCACCTCTTGATCTCCAGCGAATGAATTTTGTAAGACAGGAAAAGGTACCTTCTTGTAACACGCGGTACAGCCTTTGTAGACAGCTTGATCACCTTCAATGTAGATCAGAGTGACTTTGCACATGAAAAGGTCGGTCTTCTTCATGTCACTGCATGTGACTTCAACAGCTAACTTCCAGGGAGCTACAGCACATCATTTCAAGAGGTTAAAATCATGTGGTGCAATACGTAGAAATCTCGTCGAGCTTTTTAAGACCATATCTGTACTTCCTTTACCTCGGGCACTGCTCAAGCTTTGTGTTGTCAAACGGAATCCTTCACTGTCATACCATTTACGCAGAGCATGCCCCTGTCCCAAGTCAGGATTCACTTTAAATAATGATGACCTGAGACAAGAGATAGACTTGCCACCAAAGCCCGACACTTGAACTCCTTTTACGGCAATTATGGGCTGCGTACCATTAGTAAAATCTTCCGCTGTTTTTCCCCACAGTGTCAGCACAATCTGGAGACTCATTGAAAATTCAAAATCATAACACACACTTTCTGAAACAGCTTTATGGGACTTATGGGACCATGACAAACATAAACTGAAACAAACCTCTTTGCAAGTATCATCGATCAAGACCAGCTCCCGTTTCTGGAACTTTGTCCCATATTTCCTCGAGAAACCCTTCTGACAGTCTCCGACCGACTTACACACTCCGATTACATCTGCAGCACAGACAACATCTGCAGCCTTCATGCTTGTTTAACAAATACATGAATGTTTTCGTTTGAGCAACCTACCGATGGTCTCGCCCACATCCACATGTTCAATGTCACCGATGCAGACGAAATTGTAAATCACCTGTTGGGGGATATCGGGTGTCTCCTCCGCGCAAAGCTCCACTTGAGTGTAGCCACTAAATGAGATCTCGTAGTCATGTTTAATGCTTGAGAATCGCTTGTTCGCGGTTTTCACAATGAACGAGCTGATGTAGTACACGCGGTTGACCTTTAAGCAACCAATTAACCACAGCGGTCAAAATTCAATCTACCATATAATGATGCTGTTAGAGAAAATAGCAATTGTAAAGGCAAATTAAATGATCATGAGTAAAGCAGAGCCGAGTACAAAATAGCACCTCAATCTTGTCGTAGAATTTGCCGACCGAAGTATTGTAACCAGTCATTCGAATTTCTCCACTGTCATCCAAAAGATCCATGTTGAACAATGTCCCTCCTCTGCCTGATTTAGACCATGGTTTGACGTCAGTTTTGTTAGTTACGCGTGCTCGAATGGTAACTTGACTGTAAGGACGACTAAAAGCACTTGATGAAAACTTTGTCTAAGACATAAGCTGGATGTAGCTTTCATAAATAATGCTTACTTGTTGTTAAGATTGAGATCCTTTATCGCCACGATAGTTTTAAATCGAACATCCTCTTCTCTTGATGAAAAGTCATCGTAGCCAAAGTATGGGTAGAAAAAGGTTGAGTAGAAGTCATCGTATGAGTAAAATTGACTTTCATCACTAGAATAATTCTCTTCATCATCAGAATACGGATTTGTATCATCTTGCTGGTCATATTTGGCCCTTTTCTGAGGGTTCATTAGGGTTTCATATGCTCGCTGCAGCTCTTGAAATTCTTTTGTTGCTTCCTGTATGCGGCCACGATTTTTATCTGTAACAAAAAAACAATCACAGTTTCAAAAATAATTTTGCAGCATCAACCAAACGCATTAGGCTTTATCTAGCACATTCAATATTAACTCAAGCTCCACCAAAGCAAATTGATTGACTCGACATTTATACATCACATTTATATAAGTTGCTCCATCATTAATCAACATCAAAACACATTTAAATCCCTTCATATTAACTGTAAAATGAACTCACCAGGATGCATTTCAAGAGCACGCCTCTTGTATGCTTTCTTTATTTCATTTACCGACGCATTTCTCTGGACCCCTAGGACTTCATATGGGCACTTGGCTATTGTAGCCATTGTGACGAGTTGCTCATTCAGGTCAGCTCTGAACTATTTGGAAAATTGGAACTTTCCTTGCGGCTCCGATTATTAATTAAACATTGATTATTTTATGAAGATACTTAAATTTCTTCCAAATAGCTACAAAATTTGGCAGCAGGTCCACCGTTCTCACCGTTCTTGTTCTTGCCTTCAAGAACACAACTTTTTGGCACTTTGAAAATTCCCTCCGGGACTCGAGAGTCGAGACCACGCCCTCTCCCATTTCAAGCAGAATAAAAAATTACCATCCTCGTCGTAACAACAACAACAACAAAATTGTACAGAACCGTAAGTTACGATGACAATTTTCATCTAAACGCACTGTAAACTCATGTGCGACATTCATAGGCTGTGGAGTGTGCGCACACGGAATAATATTAACACGAGACTAATTAATTAATTTACTAATGATACCAATAATTTTTGCGAATTTAAGTTTTTAGTCGATTTCACGCTCCAAATTGTAGCCTTGTGAGCACTACGACAGCCGTCTTTAGCTTCATTGTGTGCAAACCAAGGCCAACAGCGTTCCCAAAATTTATACCACAGTGACTGCACGTCCACTTTTTATCAAAGACAAACTGAGGAAAGAAGTCTGAGTGGATTGCCCGTACGTGGTCGGTTATTCGACCTTTACCAGCGGACTCGAAGTTACAAACCGGACATTTGAATGGCTTTTCTTTCGTATGACTTGGCACACGATCTAAAAGCTGACTGTTCGTAGGGAAACGTTTGGGGCACAATGGGCAATGGATTGGCCGACCAGTCGGATCGTGAAACTGCATGTGACGTTTCCAAGCAGAACTTGAGGAGCCGACGTAGCCACAGCCGTCTACCGGGCAGTCAATATGTGCTTTGTGGTTTCGCAGGTGCGTTTTCAAATATTCAGGATTGCTAGACTTGAAGAAACAGGTTTTGTGTGGACATGAAATTTGCCGATTAGTATCAGTATGATGCTGGATGTGGTACCGCAGTTTTGATGGATAGACCGCTCGATAGTTGCAAAATTGACATTTGTAAGGTCTGTCATAGTGTACGCGTCTCTTGTGCAATTCCAGCCTGTACGAACTTGTTGCAGCGAATAAACAGATCTCGAAGTCACATTTGAACGATTTGTTCTCTGAGTGCGTAAGCTGATGTGTTCTCAGCAGCCTCTTTGACGTGGTACAAAATTCACACACGGAGCAAACAAATGGCTTGTTCTCACGGTGCACTTCAAGTTTATGATAATTCAGAGCGCGTTTATTCTTGGCTTTGTACCTGCATCCTTCGAAATCACAAACAAAAGGTCGATATTCACTGTGCTTATTTTCAGAATGATTCTTAACATCTGAAATTCTTTTCCCTCGATAGTCACAACTTGGGAATCTGCACACGAATTTACGTTCATTTGAATGCTTGGAAATGTTGTGCGACCGAAGCTCTGGAGTAGACTCTGCTGCATATTCACAGTTTGGATGCTGACATGGAAAACTGCGTCCTGAGTGCGCTTGCTCGTGTCTTTCTAAGCAAATTTTCCAATTTGCTGCGTACGGACAGACAGAGCACTTGAATTTTTTCTCGTACTTTTTTTCGTGCCAACGCCGTTTGTGTCGATTTAGATATGCTCGGTTTGCAAATGCACGTTGGCACTCATCACAAGAGAAAGGTCTCTCTCCTGTATGCTTCCTCATGTGTTCCTCAAGTTTGAAAATAGTCTTGCATAGTAGTCCACAAAACGAGCACTGGTGTTCATGTTTTTTCTGAACCTCCATTTTTGGGTTGAAGATGATTACGTTAGGTCGGTTATACAATTAAGATAAGAATACCGCCTTGAATTCTGCGGATTTGTAGGTAGTTTATGGCACTGCAATGGGAATTCTGGATATTATATACTAAAAGCAGATTGCGATGTGTAGTTGATGATAATATTTGCTATCTATCTAGTCAACAAACATGCTCCACATTGAGGCACGAGTGCGCTTGCTGATGTGATAAACTTTAGTTGAGACTTCAGCTCATTAAAAAGCACAGAATCGACTGAAGCTTTCCACTAATTTTCAATGAGGCTGATACAAGTTGAGCTAGTCTTGAAGTTGCCTAACGACTAAATTTGATTAGCTCAATGCATGCCTTTTTCCTCCTACAGCCTACAGTGCAAGGAGGAAAAAAGCTCTATCGGGCTTATCTCGGAGAGATTGTATCCGACCCCGTTGAGGAGTGAGGGTTCGAGAGCCTTGAGTAAACAAGATGGTCATCATTAAGGAATGCATGCAGGGCGAAAGTCTATGTCTTTATAAGAAGCGGCTGCAAGCACATTCCTCTCACCTTTTACCAGAGAAGTAATGACAAGACTCTGTGAACGACTTAAGTAGACCAGGGAGTCAAAGAGTAAATAGTAATGTGTGCGGGGTTAACAAGGACTGGAGTATTAGTCATGTTACATAAATAGCAATAATGTAGTACAACAAGAGCTACCGCTGATTGACTCATTTGAGTAATTTTGTTGAGAGCACTGGCCCTGATAGCATACTGGATTATAAAGGACGTGTGTACATAGCTGGCGATGGCTGTAGATGTACATAACAAAAATAAACTCTGTCTATGGAAAGGGTGGCAGACAGACCGCCCATAACTTGACGGATTAAAAGGGTGAAATGAAGGAACACGAGGTTCCTTCATTTTATCTATTGCTTATCTTTCCATGCAACAACAAGACCATAAAGTCACTTTTTATTCGAATCTGGGAGTTGTAGACATTGCAGTGAGTGAGAGCCTGAAGAGGGACTCATCCACACGTTCTCATTCTCCTTTCAGATTTCTGTACTTGGCACTCCAAGAAAACTCTTTCAAAACTGCCAAGTACATTGCAACACAACATTTCAAGAGTCACACACTAAATTTTGTGGTTGTCTTCTATTGCTTCTCATTGGTTAGCAAGATGAAAGATTCGGTGGAGCTTCGTGGAGAACATCAAGATCATCATCACTGCTCCTCATGCGAGTTTAAATGTGGTCAGAAATCACAACTTGAGTGTCACATGAAGACGCACAGGCAAGAAAGCCCTTTCGTTTGTGAACAGTGTGGCAAGGAATTTGCACTAAAGAACAGTCTGAGGAAACATACAAGGCGTATGCACGAAATTCGACAAATATTGTTCAAGTGCTCCTTCTGTCCATTTGGGACAGATCTTAAATCCCAGTTGGAACAGCACATACGAACGCACACAGGAGAGCGAATATTTCCCTGTCAGCACCCAGGCTGTCAATATGCAGCCAAATTTTCTAATACACTTAGGCGGCACGTTATTCGAAGACACACCACTGAGTTTAAGTTTTTATGTAAAGTTGCTAATTGTGGTTACCAAGGGAAAACCATAGGTGCTATGAAATCCCATTCTTTAACACATAGTGAATCTAAACCGTTTGCTTGTAATTTCGAGGGATGCAACCATCGAACCAAGTGGAGGGATGCACTAAGAAATCACAAACGTGATGTGCACTGTGGTGGAATCAAGCCGTTTAATTGTTCTCAGTGTGATTATCAGACGACCTCCAAACTACGGCTGAAAACTCATGAGCTTGTACACGTAGAGGAGAAATCAATCAAGTGCACTTTCAGTGGATGTTCATACTCTTCTCAATCCAAGAGAAATCTTCGTTATCATGTTGTGAACAGTCACCAAGATAAGACAATTAAATGTGACGTCGAAGGATGTTCAGCAACTGCAGTTAGTCGGCCCAAGCTGGAAAGCCACAAGAAATACGTGCACTATGAGAAAGTCCACAAGTGCCCAAGATGTCAATACCGAGCAGTTTGTGCATCGAAACTGCGAAGGCATGTTGCTAGCCACCGTGCTAAACTTGCTTGTGCTCACAAAGATTGTCCCTTCCAGACAAGATCTCATGACTCCTTGAACTATCACATGAGGCTCCACGAAGCAAATCTTGGTTGTCCAGTAGAGGGATGTGGCTACGTCGGCTCCTCAAGGTCTGCTTGGAAACGTCACATGCAGTTTCACGATCCCACTGGTCGGCCCTTCCAATGTCCTCTCTGTCCCAATTACTTTTCGAAGAATCAAAACTTTTTGAATCACCTGCGAACTCATACAAATGAAAAGCCGTTCAAGTGCCCTATTTGCGATTTTTCGTCATTGTGGCAGAAAAGTATGGTTCAACATGTGCGCAAATTTCACTCGTCTGTCTTGCCTGGTTTTGTGTATCAAGGAAGATCCATTTGTGATCATTGTGGTGTGAATTATGGTTGCACCATTGGCCTAGCGATACACAGAATGAAACTTAAGACTGCTGTGGTTGTACTTTCAAGGTTACAGCTAAACTATGACAGCTAAATACATAAATGAAAATTTGTAATGAGTAAAATGAATAATTTTATTTAATTTTCAACGTAACATGCAATAAATATTTGAATTTTAAAATAAATATTACACCTTTTCTGTAAAGTCTAACATCTCACTCTTTTAGTTTGGAAACTTGTTAGAAATTTACCGCATGGGAATGCTTATGTTCTAGAGGCTGAGTCTCCACAGGTAAATGAATCTAAGATAAAACAGTAGCTGGCTACTAGAAATATCATCTTCACGAGTTCCTAGCTCTGCACTGCGTGATCTTAGTAATTTTTTGTGTACACACAAATGTATTCATCCCATATGCCAGCACAAGTCGTAAGATAGTTAGTTACGAAGGATTAATTCCACTAGAATCATATTCACATACCCAGTACTTGTGCATATTGCTAGTTATGCTGGGATGACTCATTGGTAATTTTTGTTGAGGTTGAGAGCAGTAGCCATGTAGCATGTTTTTCTGCATTTCAAGGTCCACAGTATGCCGTGTATCATATTATGCAAGTAATCGGCTTTTGGTTTGAAGGCTACTGGAGCTAATCTTCCACTGAAAACATGAGAGGCAATGTGATGATGTAGTAACTTGTCTATGCAGTCTATTTCCAAAGTAGGTGGACATTGCAATAAGCTGCTCCCTCATTCAGATTCCATTCCTACATTGAGTATGAACTGCTCTCGCGTGCATCAATCAGTCTTGTTAGGTTTTCATTCTTCCAAAGAATCCAGTCATCGTCTAAAACACCATAAACATGGCAGAAGATGGTGGAATAACAAAAGAGTTTCTTGGAGAGGTCCTTAAAGGCGCTGTCAATAAATTTATGGTCAACAAAGGCTCAAATGTAGGCGATGGCTACATGTGTGCCATTTTTACCGTTGACGTATGGCTTGAAGGCAAATCTGAACCTCTGGCCATCCTTATCAAGTGCTACCCAGCAAATCCAGTGAGGCAAAAAATGTTGGATGATACAGGTGAATTTGGAACTGAGCTTCACATGTATGATACAGTCATACCAGACTTGCTCAAGTTCCAGGAAGCACAGAATGTGACTGAAATTCGGCTTCCATTCGCTCCCTTTATTGATGGCAATGAGACACCAACTGAAAAACGAACAGGTTTAACATCGCTCATGAATTTAAATAAGATTTAATGTTACAGAATTCAATTCACTTATTTCAGTACCAGCGAAACAACTGGACAGTTATTTGGTCATGACAGACCTTCGAAAAAAAGGCGGGTTCCGGCTTCAAGATCGTTTCAAAGGGCTTGACTACGACCATTTCAAGCTTGTCATGGAAGCCCAGGCCACTCTTCATGCCCTCTCGTGGGCATTCAAACAAATCAAGGGGAAGACACTAAATGAGTTGTACCCATGGCTGTCTTCAGACGGATTTGCCAATATTTTCAATCCCTATTTGGACATGCTTCCAAGCACAATCGACAAGCAAATAGCAGCCTTTAAAGCCGAGCCACGAATATGTGATGGTTTGAGGCAAATGAAAACAAAAGCTGCTGCAGCTTGCCGGTTATATTTCAATATTCCAATGTACGAGCATGAGAAGCATTTCACTAAAGACAATATCGTCAAAACTCCTGGCAAAATTATCGATAATGAAGGTTAGCACAAATGCGGTAGTAATTTTATACTACGTAACACTCATTGTACTTACATGAAGTCGTGATTTTTACAGAGCCTTGGTCTGTTCTTGTTCATGGTGACTGCTGGATCAACAACTTACTCTTCCGCTATGATCCCATGACCAACAAACCCGTAGAAGTTGTCTTTATCGACCTCCAGATATGCTACGAAGGTGATCCTTTCGGTGATATGATGTACAGCTTGTACTGTAACACACAGCAGGACATGCGTAGAAAACACCTCCAGTCCCTTCTGCACATTTACTACGACACTTTTACACAAGTTTGTGAACGCTTTAGTGTTCAACCGTTACCCGGCTGGAGCTGGGAGGAATTTAACAGGCGTTTCTACCGTGCGCAAACTTTCGGTATCAGTATGGCTATAGATGGCCTTCCTGTTCATCTCAAAGACTCTTCCCAGCAGCAAGATTTGGATGCGATGGACTTGTCAATGGATGACGAGCAGAGTAGGAAGAAACTTGTGAACGAGATGATTGGTGGAAGCATTATTGAAGGGTCGGTGCTAAAAGATAGACTTAGAGGTGTCATTGAGGATGGACTGGATTTCGGGGTTATTTAATTTCCCATCAAGTGAGTGCAAAATGTCTAAAATCTTAATGACACTAACTAATTGTAAGGCATTTTCCTTGTTGTGGGACTTCGTCGTAAATCTCCGAGGTTAAATAAATAATCTATCAATCGAGTTTATGCAATCCAGTTTTTGGTCGACCCACACCGAGTTTTGCCTAAACTTTCTTTAGCTCCTGAACGAAGCAGATAGGTTTGGTGTTGATGAATCTGTAGATTCTTTAAAAAGTTACAGATTCAATTTTCATATCGAAAACGGATTTCATGACTCAACAGGAATGTTGAAAAAATGTCTTGTGGATCGTTAGAGCTAAAGTAAAGTTTACGCACATTTCATTTGGTAAGCTGTCAGAATGGAAATCATGCTTGGAATGTAAAGTATGGAAATTTTTGATCTGGAATGAGGAAAGAATTTCACTGCGTCCACTTGGCACTGAATCCATAAACTAAGAAGTGAGTCGGAAACTAGTCGTGGTTTCATGACCAACAAGTCTGGCTAACATTGAAGTCAATGTGCATTACCGTGCAAGTGTACCGACACTGACATCAGTTACATCTGACGCAATTGTTTTTTTTAATAATTAGTATCGGTCTGAGTGTCTTCCCAAGCCAATTTTGAGTAGGATCATGCGGTCCACGTCAGGCTGCTCGAAGCTTCGGAAAAAAAGGAAGAAAAATGAAACTGAGGTACTGAATGCATCAGATCATTGTGAATTCCATTACCTTATTGATTTTTGGACAAAATAGGACATCTATTGCATTTGATCCTTTCAGGTTCTAGGAGAGACAAAGAAAACTCGTGTGATGATTGCGTCACACCCTATGATGGCTTTAAAGCGAAAAATTGACGCTCTTGATATTACTGGTATGTATATTTTACTATTTTCCATAAGTGCGATAAACTAGCACTAACAAAAATTTCAAAATTGAGTATCAAAGATCCGTTTGTAAGACCTAATTGAGCTGTGTTATACCGAATTTGAAGTCATCACATCACTTAATAATTAAGCGTTGATTAAGAACTACTGCAAACTTTCTTTAAGGACAACGCGCGTTAAACATGGTTTTGAATTTACAGTTGCCGCAGTTAACGCGCCATTTGTACATGCTTCACTTCAGTTTCATTTCCCTAGCACTAGACTTTACACACTGCATCAATTTGAACTTTAAATAAATATTATATGTTGTCCAGATGATGCTGCCGACGGTTGTTCAAAAACACGTAAGAAAGTCAAAGTATCAAAAGAAGACAAAGCCCACAAGAAAGTCAAAATATCGAAAGAAGACAAAGTTCAAATCCAGAAGAAAGTCAAAATATCAAAAGAAGACAAAGCCCAGAAGAAAGTAAACAAAGGCGGCCTGAAAACAGTTATGCCACCATCTCGTGCAGCGCCTGTCAGCCCTGATTCGCAGGGTTATTGGGGTTGTTCTTCTTCGTCAGTAAGGGTTCTTAATTTTGCTATATTGATTGAATTATGTAAGCTTCAATCAATTAAAAAATGATTAATCGAATGATTGGACTCAATTTTTCTAGCGTGGAAATCCAAAGGATGATGTCACGATCGATAAGCCCAAGCAGATGAAGTTCATAAGTAACGCATTGGATAAATTGAAAAACGTTCCAGACATTACTGAGATGATCGATGACAATGCTCAAGTAACATAACTTTTTGTTCCGTACTGTTGACAACACTAAATTTAGCATGTAATGATGACAAAATGAAATGGAGTTTGATTTTTGCTATTCAGATGACCACGGAGGTTTCATCATCATCTGAACCTCCAATGGTGTCTGAAGGAATAGGTTACAAGGTAATACTAAGCAGTCGTCGATTTTCACGCATTTTGTTCATTGTATGCTTTCAAGCCATCCAAATTCAATGACGACTGACGAGGACGACACGGTCCTTGTATTTACTTTTGATTTACCCTTGCAAACTGCTTTCTAGTTTCAAACCGTAAATTTCTACTGGCTCGATATGGTCGAGGACCCAGAGCATCCTGGAGTGCTGTTTATCTTTGGAAAGGTCAAGTCGCCACCGCCTGGAAACGGCTACTCGAATGGATGCGTTGTGGTCAGGAATTGTAATCGGCATGTCTTTTTGCTACCAAGACAGACGGTATTGCTTGACTCTTGAATCGATGAACAGTTTTCAAATGTATTTCAATGTTTTTATTATTTTTTTAGAAAGCAGATGGAAAACCAGTAGATTACATGGATGTATACAATGAATTCTACACAGTGTTTGCTCCCAAATTGAAAATTCCATGGTTTCAATGTAAGAGAAGCCAGAGGAAGTATTGTTTTGATACTGAGGGGATACCACCCGTGGCAGAATACATGGAAGTTCGTTATTCGGTATGACTAAAAACAACATTTGTAGGTAACAATTCCAATAGGTCTCCTAATATCCAGCGCATTTTCTAGGGTACTGCGCCTGCTTTACCACAAGACGTGAACGGAAAGACTTTCTCACATGCTTTCGGTACCAACACGACTCTTATGGAGACTTTTCTGCTAGACAGGAAACTCAAGGGACCTTGCTGGCTTCAGCTTTCTTATTGTGAGCAAGTTCCACCTGACCAGCAGAAATCTTGGAGCAAATTTGAGGTTACTTTTCCCAAGTAGAATTTAACAAAAAACAGTGTGTCGTTTTTTTTCAGCTGAATTTGTCAAAACTATTAAACTTGTGTTGGTAAAATCTTCCAGTTTACCTGTGACGTTTCATCTGTGAAAATTCATCCAGACAGTTCCAAATTTCCCACACCAACTCTTGTCTTGGCTTCTATCAAGACTGAGACGAGCTATGATGCAATGTTTAAGGAAACTGAAATTATTTTTGCTGGTGTCGCTGTGAGCAGAAATTTTAATTTAAAGTTGCCTTTACCACCGAGTGAAATTTGTCACGACTTCTTTTGCTTGCTCAACATTCCGCCCGGTCAACTGTGGCCATTGGGCGTTGAGCGTGTCACGAATAAGCGAATACTCAAAATGGATTCAGAGTGGAGCCTGCTTGAAAGCCTTGTGAGCAAACTTGATGAGATTGACGCTGATATTTACTTGGGCTTTGGTCTAAAGTTGGACCGGCTTTTAAATCGGTTATGGGACTTGGACGTGCCTAATTGGTCGAGAATTGGGCGGCTGAAGAGGTCCACACCAACACCCGTTACAAAGGTCTGCAAGTTTGGTTTCATTTTAAAATATAAAAATGTTTTTTTAACGCATTTCATCTGCGAATTTTCCTAATATTTGATTTGTTTTCACAGTCTTGTCATGAGCTAAACTCTCATCATATCATCCATGGTCGGTTACTTTGTGATGTCAACAACTCAGAAGTAGTGGAAACAGTTTGGACTCGGACCTTCAACCCTACAGGTCTCTTCTCCGAACATTGTCCAAAAAAGAGAGACGGAGTTGTGGCATTGTTTAATATCCAAGTCAAAAAGTTGTTCGAGTCGCCTGAAGGCATCGAGTTATTTGTCAAATGGGGAATGAAACACTGTGTCCTGAACATTCTCGAAACTAATGAGCTTGAAGTGCTGCCGTTGGCCTTTCAGATGACTTGTATTGCTGGCAATACACTCTCCCAGGCGCTCCTTGAGAACTGTTGTCACCAGAGTGAATATCTGATGCTTCATGCCCTCAGCTCCAAAGATTACATCGTGCCAGATGAGTGGCAGGCATTTCAGAAGAAAGGTCAAGAAGACGTAGAGGACAACAGGCAGAATAGCCAACGAATTGAGCTGACATCTGTCGAGGGGTTTTATGACAGTCACGTACTTGTTCTGGGTTTCTCAAGTGAATTTTTGTTTCTGTCCGCGATTCAAGAGTTGAATACCTTTTCAAGGGTTACTAATGAATGGTCTGCTGAGGAACTAAGAGCAACTGTACAAATGGAGATTCGAAAGCTCGGCGAGAATTGGAAGCAATTGGAGAGTTTGATGAGTACAGAGTTGGTGGAAGATGAGGCGAGTCAATATGACATACGACAAAAAGCCTTAGTTTGGACGATGGTCAGTGCCGTGGACGAATTACGCGGGGACTCGAGATTTCATTCCAAAACCCTGAAAGCGTACGTTCAAGGTGAACAAAAATTGTTATATTATTTCAAGCAAAAATTTGTTTTAAAGCTGAACGAATGAATCTATAACTTGTTCATTAAAATATTCAAACGAGAATTCAAGTGCATAAACTTGTTCACTTTCAGAGAAAATTCAGGAAATGTTGCTGGAAATTAAACAGTTTGTGGGGCGAATGGGCTTTGAAGTAATTTACGGCAACCAGAGCTCAGTTATGATCAACATGCGCTTGGGAGAGATCTCCACAGTACTTGAGATCGAAAGAACGATTAAGGAACAAATCAAACAGACATATCCGCTTCTTCCTGTTGACACCGTCGCCATTTACCGTTCCCTTTTACTTCTCAAGAACAACAAATATGCCGGGCTCCTGTACACCCCCGGCCCAATCAGCAAGAGTACATATGAGCTTGACTTGGAACACTTTGCCATGGGTCCATCTGGTGAAGTCCCGATTATTGTATCAAAAACAGCCCATGCTTGTCTATCTGAAGTCTTGTCAGACCACCCAATTTCTGCTAAAATCTACGAAGTCGGCAAGGTTCTATGGGATGTGAGCAGTCGGTTGAGGAACGAGACTGTGCCGGTGAACGAACTTCTGATAAGCAAAATATTGACAAATAACCCCGAAGAGTTTGAAAACATTGAAGGACTTCATCATGTCCTCGTCGCTTTGCGGATGAACAGAAGTGAGACGTTCCGGGCAAAATTTAGAAAAGGAGATCAAGTGTCGTATGTCATGTGTATAGGTGGACATCCGTGTCATTTGAGTGAGCTGGATCACATAATGCAGGGCAAAACTGCTAATGTGATACCGGATGCAGATTATTATTTGGCCCAAATGATTCGTCCTGTTAGTGAACTATGTCAGCAGATTCCTGGACTTGGCTTTGATCGTGCTAGAGTGGCGGACGCATTGGGTTGTACGGAGTGAAACTGCAATTTGTAAAGAAAACTCAGTAAAACTTCAATAAGCATTTTGTCAATTTTTGCTATTAGAACGTTTAGGGCTGATAGCGTTCTATTTAGAGGTTTTTTAATAACCTGAATTGTATCAATTTAACACAAAAAGGTCCGACTGGTGCCTCTTTAATATAAGTGCCCGACTGTCGCCAGCTATTTTGATGAATTGTCAAAGCAAACTACGGCCAACTTTATGGAAACCGTACCCGAAATAATGTTTATTTAATCGACAAGTCCACCCTTGTGTGAAAATTACTCAAACAATTGCTCCAAATAATTCCCATTCAATATATTAATGACTTAACTTTTCAGTTTAGCAATTTGGGGCCAATACCTTTGTTTTTTGGCATGTGTGGCCAATTTGAGGACTGTAAAACCTTTCTATTGCACCGGCGTAGCTTATTTCAGAATGAGAGCAACTGAATTTACTTCAATTAATGCTTATGCAGTTATAGTGTGATTTGTGCAGTTGATTGATTCCATTTAATAAATATTCATAAAGTTTTTCAGCAGTTTAAGCTCTTAGAATAGCTGCACTTTCTACCACACCATTTCATTAGGCTGTTTATTCCCGTTGAAATCGGAACGGAATCCAGTTCTCGGCTGTATAGCCCGTTAGTTTCCACGTAGCTCAAATCAACATTGGTAGCTACTTTTTCACCTGTAGCCAGAGCACGGCGATAGAAAAATGGTTCGTCAATCCAATTCTATCAGGAAAGGCACCCCGACCCTGAGAGGATTCCAACGAGGTAAAATATTGAAGAAAGTCGGTCTCAAAAAGCAACCAGCTGGCGCATGGGTCTCAGTACTTGAGCGTCGGATGGAAAGCTTGGTAATCATGGCCTATGGGCTTGTCATGCGTATCTGCATCAAAGTAAATGTGGTCCCTTTCACAACCACCCCGGAAGGGCACTATGTGGTCAAGCCCAAAAAGCAGGTGCTCGCGTACAATTTGTACAGAACCCTCTCGGGACTCATCATGCTGTATCGAACGGGAATCACGATCAATATCATTTCTGGAGGTGACATAAACACAATTGCAGTACTGACAATCATTGAGAGCCTGTCTTATTTCTGCGCCTGGATCATCGCCGTTTATGACCCCTGTGACACGGCCATTCTACTCAACAACTTTAACATGATTCTCTCATACCTTCGAGCACAACGAGGCCGGGACTTCCACATGTTTTCTGACATTCGAATCAGTTTCAAGGCATTTTCAACAATCCTCCTGTTGGGACTTTGTTTGATGTGCTTGGTATTGGTCAACGGGATCCTGTTTGGAGGACTGCCAACATCTTGCCTCTGGTTGGCCGACGACTGGATTGACACGAGCACAATGGACCGAATATGGTGGCAGCTCCTGTTGTTACCATTTGAATTCATCACCACAGCGCCCCCCTTGCTGGCTGCCTGTCCTGTCATCATCTTCACACTAACTTCGCTTCACATTTCCAAGGTGTTCGGCGAAGAAATCAGGTACTAGAACAAGTTTTACTTATTGCTGGTCGACATTTACGTATTACTAATTGAAAAATTGTTTAAAAAGGACCACCAAAGTAGTTGACTTCAGCAGTCGAGAGAAGGTGGAACGTATGTACGTCTGTTGGGAACTGTACCAAAAAGCGGCTAGGCCTTGGTTGATGATTCATCTCCCAGCAATCATTATCGGCCTCGTCACCTCAGCCACGGTATACATCTTCATGACCATCAAATACACTCATCTACCAATCTTCTTGTACTCTGTGGTGGCTGTAATGGGTCCAGGATTACTATTCTTGCTGGCTGTAGGACTGCACGATGCTATACTGGCTTCTCAATTGTCTCAAAGCGTTCTCGTTGATCAGCT
>JAQIWI010000594.1:0-26986 GCA_034698825.1 Deuterosminthurus bicinctus | reverse complement strand
TTCATCTCACTATAGCTTCACCTTTGTCTCTTCGCAAGAAACACTGAACTGTGTAGTATATATAAGCTGTAAAACTCTGGAGGGGACTCTTTGCATCTGGAAATATTCAGAGACCATGCCTGTCAGCGCTCGTGATAACCTCTGGCAGGCTATGTTAATCATTGCAACTTATGATGCTGATGATGACGATACGTTGTACTATGCTGACGACTCTAAACAGTTTTCCGTGCACATATTGTGGCTACATTTTACACGTCTTTTTGTGGCTTCACAGAAACTGCAGCAGAAGCTATACTACTAATGACCATAGATATTTTCAAATGCATCTCTCAACATAGCCTGTAGCTTTCTTCTCTGATTATTAAGCATCGTCAGCGCCATAAAGGAAATGAAGTATATTTTCCCTTGCGAATCATTTTACTCCCTGACTCGGCACTCGTTTCACAAAGTTCCGTCTGCTATCAAGATGATGATAGTGCACCTCCGTGCCAAACAGTTCCATTTCCTCTCCATATAAAATCCTCTCTCCTAATAAATCCTCGTATTCAACTCATACTTTAAAATCTTCATAATAATAAATCATCCTCACGCATTTATTTTCTTGAGATCACTCGGCCGAGAGCTCATTGGACTGAACTGGCAGAGGGATTTTAATGCCGTTATATACCGCATTAAAAATGGCCTTGAAAGGATAAGGAGAGAGCTAGCTGAGATGCAGGAACCTTTTTTCGGTAATGAGATGGAAATATTCTTTGAATAAACTTGCAAATATGAACTTCCGTTTGTCACACAGCGTTCCTATACTTGTCACAATTTTTCCCCACTACGTGGGTACCGTATAAATATTTTGAACATCCTTTGATCTATTACAAAATGCACCAAGAGAAAAATGCACATTTCCCTCATTGCGAAATCCACAGAATATGCAAATAGGGGGTGGATTACATAAAAAGGCGACGCGTGTCTGAAGGTCAATGATATCTGCAACAGAGTCTTGACAAATCTTCATGTGCTAATCTCGTGCGCATCTATGAGAAATAACGTTGAAAAATGTTTCCCCATCATTCGCACCGAAAGGCATTACTTTTAGTTTGAAATCGTCCGGATAAGATTCATAAGTAGGATTAGGTACGATACTGCACATGGCCTTCAATACCTTCCCATACTTGTCACTCCGAACTCGTCAAAGAAAACAGATATGACGACAGCAATTTCTTTCCGTTCCTATCTTCAGAGAGTACACTTCGTTAACAAGCTAACACATTCCTCCGAGGAGACGAAATAAGTCAAGAGAATAGAAGCAGGAAGTGACTTTTCTGTAGCTTACCCCCAGCGACGTTGATAAAATCCTCCCCGGTAGCCTTGTAAACCTCTATGTAACGCGTGGCAATGTGATGCTTGTGTCTTTTCAGTGCCATATCACGGTGCTCTTGACTCTCGAACCGAACCAACGCTTCTCCATTTCGCCTTCCTTGTAGACTAAGGCAGAGGGCGACACCTCCTCTGAAATTACAAAGTAAACAGCCAATCATTAGAACGGCGGATATAAATATTTTTAATTGAAATCAAGCTAAAGACAACTTACTTTGCAATATTCAAGCCCCGGAAAAACTTTGCAATGTCCTGATCCGACGATTGCCAAGGTAATCCTCTCGCTCGCACTACGCAATTACTATCGACCTCTTCGAACTTGGAACTACAGAAACCACAAAACAAAATTACTGCCAAATCGTCATAATTTCTTCAATCATTTGCCCAAATCATTGTAATGTTAAGTCCAAGGTGGTACTTGGTCCTGTCTATAGAAAATCGATCAAGTTTTTTGCAAAATTTAAATCCCCTCACCAGATTCCGGGTTCCAGTTTCATGTTAATGTATTCTTTCTCCCGGAATGCGTGTCCTGCGATTGAAAACAAAAGTTTACATTTTTTTAACATGCAGAAGAGCGAACGAGATATTGCAACATGATCAAATTACCATCACTGAGCATTTTCTGGGCAATGCTGGTCATTTGGTAGACTCGACTAAGAAGAGAATCATCGGGCTCCCCGACTCCATTGAGCTCCAGGTCTAAAAAGAAATGAAACAAATTTTCAGTTAGTAACATCCACAGCTGTAATCATTTCCCAAAATTTCTGTACACATAGATACGACCACACAAGCATTGCATTTCGAACTCGCATCCAAAGAAATCGTGAACCAACCATTTTGCTACAGTTTCGATAGCGATCTCGCATGCTTCAAGTTCACAGGACGATATCGGAAGAATGTTAGAACACTCCTCACTACATAGTAGCACTGAGGATTCTACCAACCACCAACAACAATACTACCACTGAGCTATAATTCTCCCTAATTTTCATGATGAAACATCCGTTGATGAATCCACTGATGAATAAAAACAACAACAAATTGACAAAACATTTACCAATTTACCAGTGGAAACAAAAACAGTTCATAATGACAGTGCCGCGGTCACGGTGATGATAACCACACTAAAACTATAAGGACGACAACTTGGTGACAAAAACTAACCAAGTTGACTCTGGATACGACAAGTATACAAATTTCCAAACTTTACACAAATGTGGAAAAAAACAGAAGCAGGCAGAGAATGTCAGTTGTGCAAAACCAGTTTCTTCTGGTTCAAACCGTCATCCTCCTCCTGACCCTGGACTCATACGAGGAAAAAATGTAAGCACCATATTCACACATTACAGGCAGAGAGGCGGGTGAACTGTAAAATACTACGTACATTTGCAAGGAGAACATTAGGATCATGTCAAAATTCTATTGTACACATCAACTTGCATACAAGTATAATGCCATCGCACTAACTTCTAACTCCAATTATTACTCCTAAAGCTAACAATTTTTCCAACGCCTAGTCAGTGAGATTGTGCAAGATTTATGACCTAACTTCCCACACGTCCACCGACTGTATGTCAATTTAATCACCATGCACACACTAGCACACCCACCAGCATCCTATGCTACAAGTAATGAGCCCTCACCATGTAGTATACTATATGCTTTCCCTTCGGCTCATTACCTACGGCACATCAACTAAACCTCCTCCTAAGTATCCCAGTACTTTCCGGATACCAGTTTCCTCCTACCCCCGAGTCAACATCTTGACATAATTCTTCTTTACATTCCTACTAGCTCCTGATTATATTACAATTCTTAGCACACAAGTCAGCTAAAGGCTGTCGATTTCATTCAAGTCACACAACTCATTCATACCCATCACTTGAATTTGGCGTTTAAAATTTCGCAAACCTATATGGTAGAGTTGAAGTCAATTCATGAGCAAGCTACCAAAGTTTGCCAACAATGGCGTTTTAAATAACACCTTTCAATTATTCTTTACAAGAATGGATCCCGGTGGCACATGCTACACCCACCCGAAGGCAGAAAATGAGAAATACGTAAGTTGTGTGTGGTGCAGTGTAATAAATACTTTCCAATGTCAGAACCGGTGATACTCGCTTCCATACATCCCAACTTCCCAACTGCAAGCGCCATTTTCCCCCAAGTCAGCTACGCAGTCACTGTCCCATGAGCCAAATCTGGTCTGAAAAAGCCAACTTGATCTGCCTACCATTATGCTCAACCATTGGCTCACCAAAATTATCCCTCACAGCCCTTCTTTGTGGTTTTCCAACCACTCTGTCTGTTTATTCACAAACAAAACCAGAAGAAGAACGGGATGACTATCATCATCACATCATCACACACTACCACCATTTCCCCAAATGCCATCAAAATTATAATTTCCTTCTGTATTCAGCCATAATAATACAGTGAGAAAAAATAATCCTCACAATCTACTCACTGCAATCCTCCCTTATACCAGCCGTGCAATAATGCACACAAGTGTGAGCAACAGGTGTCTCACACACGTAATATTCATTCACACAAACATATGCCCCCTCCCTCAACTTGCTTGCTAGCAATGGCAGCAATACTATCGCTATACATTCAACCACCTGCATATACTTATACTCTCATACATCATTTGTCTTCGTCTAAAAGTCTCTAGAGTACAGCAACGATGAACATAAAGTGGCAAAAAAGTTTATGTTCATAAGGTGTGACTCGCAATACAACCAGCTCACATTTCCATGCTCTCAGAATCAGCAGCTCCCCTCTATCAGAACAATATCACTTGTTTTCACCAAGGACCGGCATCGGCATCCACTTTCACTGTTCACCAAGATTACTACTTCGAAGGAAAGGGCAAGCTTACTTGAACAAGCTACTCTCTCAAATTGCACAGAGCCTTGCTATAGTAGCTCCTATTTGTTTTTCCCTTCTGTCACATTCGTCACATCTATATTGGTACCAGCCGCCTGTAATTAGCCTCCCGAGTGTCCACAGTCTAAATCCAGTGATGTATACATACGCATTACACCAACCTTGTCATCGAACTCTGCACATTTCATTAGAAATGACTAAACGATGACGACTTGACTGTATAATAAATACGATTAGCCATCAACACAGCTGCAGCACTCCCCTTCCCCTCCATATTACCGGCATCTAGAATATAATTCTTCTTCACATTTCAACACACATCCATTCCTCATCCTTTCTGTCCAACTTTCAGCCCATTTCTCACCCACGACCCACCCTGTATACCTTGGACAGCCTCTGAGGAAAAACGCTAAATATAATTGAACAATAATGACTTTTTCCTGTCTGTCGTCGTTCAAAGACCAGAAGCAAAATCGGACTACAATTTTGTAAGCGCATGTAGCTCCAATTACCTCAAATCTTAACAACCTTCAAACTAATTGCATTATTCCATTTAAGCTCCTACCCACCCAGAGACCAACCATGTTCATGACTTCCATTATAATCCTGCCGCCATTTGGTACGCCAGACTACTGCTCCATATTACCATGGATGTAGAAGGCCGAATGCTGAGCAAAGAAGCTCATGCTGATGCTCCTATGGATCCCACACCTTACTTGCATCCATAAAAGAGGATCAGACGAGACATTCACACACACAAGTGCCTAAAGCAGTCGGATGCACAAGGGAGACGTGAGATGTGTGCACGCTGGCGGCCACGACGATGCTCGGAATCAGAGAAACGGAAGAAAAAACAACTCTTCTTCGTCAGCATATACAGCAAAGGATCAAAGGAAGTCCAGGCAAGGCTCGTTAATGAGTGCAGCATTCCTCATCTTTTTGTGCAAACACCTCACGACGAGACTGATGAGGATGATGCTTCACACACAACGAGCGGTGCACATACGAAACAATCCCTCAACTCTCTCCCCCATCCTTCGCGCTATGATCAAGGCACAGACTACTTACTATTACTACGTGTAGTCATGTCAGTTATGGTCCGAGAAAAATCCAAATTGTTTCGAGCATGAAGCAACAATACAAGCAAACAACAACGTTGTTGTTGCTGTTGTCGTCGTCCTCATCTCCTCCTCTCCACCGACGACTCAGCATGAAACGAGCTTGATATACACACCGAGACCTGCATACATTCAGGGGGCATGATACCAGCGAGAGAGAGAGAATATAAAATTTCGTACACACACATCTCTCAACAAGTCCATGACTATACAACAATTTTCTTTCATGTCCACTTGAGACTGACGAATATCCGCGTGTATATACTATTCACAAGATGATCATGATGATACAACTTACAAAAATAACTAAATGGTCGTCACAGAGATTAAATAGAGAGACTTGAACATTGTCATGATCGCAGTTACACACGACCTGAGCCTGCTGCTGCTCTTCCAAAATAAAAGTCTCATTGCTTGTTGGACTTGAAAGAAAATGAGAAGGTTTCAAGCTGGTGGGAAGCAGTAGTAATTTTTTGTTGCTATTGTTATTATTATTATTATTATTATCATCATCATTATTATTGCGTTAAAGTCCTCCAGCTCACTGTAGAAAATGAATCCTTGCAAGACAAACTATATACGCACACAGTCAGTACTACTTCTGCATGTCAGACGCCAAGTTCATGGCCGGCCAATCCAACTTTTTGCAGCAGCCTTCCCCCTCTCGCAACTCACTCACTCTCATCCCTCTCCATTCTCCCTCTCTTTAACTTTACCCACCAGCCACTTCTTCTTCTTCACATTGCATTACAACATCTTAAGCCCCATCAAATCACCGCATAAATACATACTCATGACAAGGGAAAATTCTATTCACTTTCATTCGCTCACCAAAGCTGCATCATCCCCCTTCGTATTATAGCGAAATTCTTGATTGCATCATGGCTGTCCAGGCCAGGTAGGCATGCAGGAGGGAGCACGAACATTGCACAGCACCCCAAACCCCACCTCAGATGCAATAAGTTTCCAAGGAGGAGGGTAAAATGTGATAATCAAAAAAAAAAGAAAGGGACACACCATCATTCTCTTGGAAACTTGGCATCTTCTTATGTCCATGCCACTTGTTGTTTTTTTTTCTTGTACCCACCCTCCCTCATGCTTTCTTTTCGTCAATGTCAAAGCTGACAGAGATTGTAGTACTGAGAAGACTGGTGGAGATAGTAGCCATGCCTACAGGGCCTTAATTCACACGACTTATTAGCACCGCGGCGGGCAAAGGAGCCGTAGAAATTCCATAGGGAAGCTCTATTGGCTCTCTTTCAACATCATATGTGAACAAAAAAACTTTTGCTACCGTCTTCCCCCGTCCGTTCTAAAGGAAACGACTGGGAAATCATACTGCCGCTCACAGGACATTTTTCTTTCCGCCTTTTAATAATCCACATCCAAGCACTAGCTCCAGCTGGACAGACACAAAAAATATGGAAAATATAAATAAGGAAACTATGGGAATTTCACACGAACTGTAGGAAGAGCAGGGTGCGAAATATCACCAGGGAGCTGGTTTGTGTAACACATGACATATCAGCTCATTTTCAACACGTCAAATGTCAAATTCAGGTGTCAACATGTGACAGCACATTGACTTACTACTTCCTCATTAGTAGTGGCAGCAACGTTCAAAATCATTCAGTAAATAACTTGATCATTTACTGTAGTACTGTGTACATACATTGGCGCTATTTTCACAGTTTACTACTATACTAGGACGCCGCCATTCCTTGCTACACCGCTAGCCATAAAAATCCATCCGTCCATACTATCCAACCAGTTCCTAAACCAGAATGTAATGCCTTCATTTAACACTCTCCGCACGTCACGATGAACCAGATAGCCCTTCATGTAATTCGCTGAGTACCCAGCAAGCGTAAAAAGTCAAGGGACCATGGTTACGTATTACTATTCGCAGTGCAGTGTACCTTTACAGAAACACACGCATGAACCAGTTGGACAGGAGTTGTAGTAGTGCTACTACTACTACTACAACTACGGATAC
Source organism: Deuterosminthurus bicinctus (assembly GCA_034698825.1). Lineage (NCBI taxonomy): Eukaryota > Metazoa > Arthropoda > Collembola > Symphypleona > Bourletiellidae > Deuterosminthurus > Deuterosminthurus bicinctus. The sequence continues at coordinate 19,612 of JAQIWI010000594.1, read as the reverse complement.
TTGAAAAACACACTGTACCGGAACTCCGCCTCGTCACTTGCTCTACCAGTTCGGTCTCTCCTGACTTGTGATGCGCTTTCATTCTTCTTGCTCTTATTGTCGTTATAACCGACAACAATGTAGCTTCATCAAAGCGTGCAATGCATTCAAAACAGTCAGTCCAGATAAAAGTTCAGCTCTGACAACAACAAGCTTGTGTGGCATAAAGTTCTAAGGCTATATGCAGGACTAATGGATGAATGCCCTTGCATCATCATCGGAAACTTGGACAGTAAACATTGTAGATATTTTTAAGGACGCTGTTATATACGAGCAACACTTACGTCCCGACATCTCACTGATTTCTTCCAATTTGAGGTCATAGCGATTTGCGAATTCCTTGCGAAGATCAAAGAAGGAGTTGTAATATGCGGGTAGGTTGATTTCCTTGGCACAGGCCTCCGGATGAAGACACTGTCGTAGGGGGAGTTGGCCATCTACAACTAAAGTAAAGTCTTCTCCCCCATTTGCATTCTCCCGCACGATCTCATCAATCTGTGTAGAAAGAGCAAGGAATAAAATGAGTCAATTTGTTAAACTGGAACGTCCTTGTCGCTAATCACACAGCCGTCTGCCACACTTTGCTTTTGTCTGGCATCCATAATTATATATTTACACTTGAAAAAATAAGTTCAAAAGGCTCTCAGGTGAAACGCTAAAAGGCAGGTGTACAGCAGGCGTGAGGAGTACAATCACTACTACTACTTCTACTAATGTTCCAGCAACTTTTACACACGTGTGCATCCGTTATGTCCATCACGCGCCTTGGTAATCCATCATCATTTATTTCTCCACACATTTTAATTCATCAAACAGCCTTTGCCATCATTTGTATCACCTGAGAGCATCCAAAATTGAAGAAAGGGAAAGAATTTTACCTGCTCGATTGCAACTTCCAAAGGTTTTGCGGATCTGACTTGTTCATCACTCAGTTTAAAATCTAATTTACATTCTTCTGACAAAATATTCTCATTTATATCAGCCGTCCGGGGTTGTACTACAAACGGGGACGTGCATATTACCTGCAAATCAAATAATTCATCGTCATTATTATTATTATTAGATCTCCAATACGCATCTTTCACCAAGTCTCTCAACAGTTTGAACAAGGAACATGACTATATATGCAGCCTAATAATAATAACCACTCTAAATATTCCTGGGTCAAAAGCGTGAGCTCTCTCGGATATCAATCTGTTGGCAGCTCCGTTGGGTCAAAGTTGAAGTGAAATTCACATGGATTTCCACATCATATTATGTGTGTGTGAGCCTCACAACAACAAAGCTTTGCATGTCATCCTCCACACATTTCTTACAACAAACATATCGAAAGGTCTCATCTGACCCTCGCGCTCGAGTAAAAAGTAGTTGCTCTTAGATGTAAGCCGGTAAAGCTGGTTTAACACAGACTAGAAGCTTCAAACAATCACATACTATAAGCACAGGCAATAATAATAACGATACTTATGAACAGCAAGATAGCTCCTCATAAACTCGACCCCTCATTGCAAATGTCCTCTCAACAATGCTCATGACACTTTCAACTGTAGTCATGTACATAGTTTTTAGTTCCACCGTTCGTTATAAAGCCCCTCAAAGTCTCCCACACAACAAGTCTCCGACAGAACCAACAACTGGTACTCAGGCGGAAATGAGTTTTTATTATTATTTCATACGTATTACAAACACATACAGGTTTACACCATTATGATGTGTATTCCATTGCCCATTAACTCTTCCTTCCTCGTCCCTCTCACCCGTATTATTTCACCGCATTATAAAGCACGAACAAAACCGCATACAAACACACTCACACACCACATAGTTGCACAGCCACACACAAACACCGGGCCAGAGATTGAGATTAGGAAAAACAACCTTGTCGTGAATGTTATACTACTGTCATTATTATTATTATGGAATAGAACTGTGGGAGATCTTCCTTTCCCTCACGATACTGCACTCGTCTTCATGTGAAATTGAGCAAGGCCAAAGGTTAATATGGCAGGGAAATTTTTTGTTGGAATATATGACAATTTTAATGTTTACTCCTATAAAGACTCAAGTATGCAGGTGACCTCTATGATTTTCAAGGTATAGAACCATAACTTATTCACGGAAGTCACTTAGTACATGCAAAGAATGAGCAGATGCAATGTAAAAATTTAGTACAATGTATATGAGATAAAATCACTGTCATTTTCCTCCACATATACAACACCTTTACTTCCCACTATATGACACACAGACCACATTTTAATCTTGCTGCATGTAAAAGAAAAAGATTTAAAAATCAAGTCATTACTACTTTACTTTCGTAAGAGATATATATTTTACTCCCGACAAAGCCTGGGGGCTCACGCACCATCATCATCGTGAGCTTGCACAAATTCCTATCGCCCTTTTTCTCACCTATAAGGAATTACAGCATGGAGCTATAACTAAATAATCCTTTGAATTGCATTCTTTTACACTTTCCTTCCTCCTACCAACAACAAAACCCCACTCTGGATTCTCTCAATGAATAGAATGATACAGAGGACGTCTTGGAGCGTATTCACTATATACACACCTTAGCAGTGACGCCAAATGCGAGCTCCTGTCTTACATGTGAGTACTGGTGCCTCCTGAAAAAACAGTTGGTAGAAAGTGCTAATCATTTTCTTCTTCTTTTCCTCCAATAAAACTATACCAAAAGGGCTGTAACTTTTTGCTTTACATTCACTCTTCCATCTCACTATGTTGCCAATCATTGAGAATATTACATAGTTTTTCAAGTATGACGACGACGATGATGATTGTAGCCGTACAACTTTTCCTTCTCCAAAAACTTGCGCAATCACCCACTCTTAGTTCCCAATTATCTCCTTGATGGAATCACGTCCTTTTCCCAACGAAAAAGTCCCCCTTCCCTTCTACTCCTACATTATAATTGTTTCAAATCATGGCATCATGAATCCACTTTAAAAAAAACTGTGCCGAAGTATAACAACAACCGAACTGCATATGTCAGTCAAGCTGTCATGCAACAACCTGTTGAGCCACATGGGAGTTACCTTTTCCACATTCAATTCCCTCTCAAATTTCGTTCTTACCATGCATGTATGGTGACTGTCTGACAAGAATGTGTTTTTGCAGGAGGTCACACAGTCTACCTTCTCATATGGCAGAGAAGAATTGGTGAATTTAACAAGAATCAAGCCCTTACATTAATGTCGTCCAATACGTTGGAAAAGGGCTCCATAAATCCACTTTTACTGCTCCTCTCCCACTACTATATTTTTCTTTTACATTGGTCCAGTCCAATGGGAACTGAAGCTTCCATAAAAGCTGCACATAATCAATCAAAGATCTATATGACCCTCAATGGGACCGGTAGAGGAGCTTGAACAATTGATACATTATGGGAGCACATTTAGTGAGAAAAAGTTTCGGTACGAAAAATATGTATCAGAGTGTCAATAGAGCTTGAAATTCCAACACAAAAAATCCATAAGAGCAGCTTTTCATCTCGTGTGCTTGGCTCGTGATACCTTGCTGACAAAAGAGCCTCAAGTATACACACCGTCAAGCAAGGACTCTGACGCCATGGAGCAAAGCAAGCACGCATCTTTGCTACGCTAACCATTTCAGTCAGGCCAGAATTTTTAGTGCGTCTAGCAAGAAATCCAAAGAATTTCAACTGAAGGCAGCAGCGTAAATAATAATAATAATACTTGAGAGAGAAAAAAAAAGATGACCACTGATATACTACCACCTCTCCCTGCTCCATACAAAAACAAAGAGAAGCGAGTTTTCCACAGATAATAATTCCATCCTATAGTAATTACAATCTGAGAGCGTCGTGATTCAGTTCATCCATCCTTTCGCAGCAATAACATAGTGGTCCACTTGCTGCGTCTTGTTGCACACAATCAAGAAAATTTTTGGCTCGTCCAAAAAACCAGTTCCTACGACTTCCCTACACTTTTCAGTAGTAACAACAATCACAGCAGCAGCACACAGCAAGTCTTTAAAATCCACATGGAGCTCGTTACATTAAAGGGTTGAATTTAAATAGGAATGATCCAGCCTTCTTGGTCTTTTTCAGCGGGCACAAAAACAGCCCTTGCCCGTCATCGTGCAAACTTGTTGTGAGAAGACATATAGTCGAGTCTCTACCATTAGTAAATCATATGCCATTTAAAGAGGCCCTCTCCTCATACATGTCTGTCTCCTTCAGCCAGAGTTTGCGAACAACAGAAATAAAACAAGTCTCAAATGCTAACCTAAGAGATTAGATGGTGAGAATGCGCGCCATGTAAATAGATGTAATAGTGTATGCTTCCACAGCCAGCCAGTTTGCCAAGGTAACAACGCCGGCATTCTCTGTTTACAAAAACCATGAATGCTACTATATACCTACGTCTGAATATCAAATACGAAAAGTTAGTAGTGTCACAGTAACCACGGCTCAAATCTTGTTTGTATGAGAGCAGCGGTCAAACATGCCAGAGGAATGGAGGGCGGCGGATGTTATTACTACTCCAAACTGTACTGATTTGAATGCCAGGGAAAATCTTGGGAAAAAAAACTCGATTAACTCCCAAACCTTTTCTGGACATTTTAATCTACCGCTGTTATCTGAAATGGTGCAAGTCTGAAGCAATTACAAAATCACAAGTAATTATAATTCTTGAGGAGAATGATGCTAATTCCAAAGCAAGCTAGCTTCGGCATTGCCCTGTAATCTTTCCGCACGAGCAGCTCCTTTGGATATCACATCACATATCCCTCTACTCGAATTTCATTGGAACAATTTTTATTCAATTTAGTTACTACTCCTAAAATCGGATCAAATCGTCACCATGCACAAATCCTTACAAAGAGAACTTGATCTTGACTAAAGGCACGGGCCGGCCATTGAGGCGGACAAAAATATGTTCAAAGAAGAAACAAATTTCAAAGCTGATACATCATGTCCAAACTTTGGGATACACCTTAAGGATGTAAGAAAATCTCATTTGGCCGCAAGGTCATACTAACACGTAAGTCTTTGAGGAGGATGCGAGTTGAAAGCCCATAGACTTACTACATGGTCCGTGGAGCAAGTCAGACATTTAAGTACATGTTATCACAAATTATTGTGCGCCTCCAAGTCCACACACACACTAGTCCTGCCTTCTCAGGTTCTGCCCGTGCATTGTGTATGCGTGCTTATGTGTAGTATGTGTCTGAAGGAGAGAGAGAGAGACAGAGCAGTCTTTAAGACTGACAACATTGCAATGAAAGAAAGAAAGGCAAGTTGAATTATGCTGTAAACGATGCCCAGGGGCTAGGTATTTTTTTTTCACACAAACTGGTTTGCTCTATCATTCCCATTATACTCAAGCCACAAAATGTTTCCAACAGGCAAACTATATGATGATGCACACACACACACACTTCTTATCTATCGGCTTCACTTGCAAAGTGCTCAGCTACAAACACACACATTATTTTCAATCCTCTCTCATCCATCTGTAACCAAATGCATACATAGTTTGCACTCATCCAATCATATGCTAGACTCCTGCAGAGAATGTGGTTAAACCTCCACCAGTAATTCTGCACGGATTTAAATTCCAAAGGGAACATACCTATGCATGATTTTTCAGTTTAAATTTCTCCCTTCTGCTCCTACTCCTTGGAGCAACAACAGCCCCGTACTATCGCACATACACACATCCACGCACACACACACACACACATCCACACTCACAACAAAAGCCAGAAACAATTTCCCGATCCCTTCTCATGTAATATTATGTGATCCTGGTAGTGGAAAAAAGTTGCGCGCTAATGTACACAAAGCCTTTTCCTCTATCTCCCATGTACGCTTTTACCATCATAACACTAACATCAAGCTCTCCGCGTAAAATATATCTCCTCCACATGCTATTCTCCTTCTGCTTGCTCATACTACCAGCCCAGGTAGTATAGACGCATAATAAATAATAATAATACTCTTTTTGTTGTTCCTCTGTCCATCCAGTCCTCCATCCCTCCTCTCTATCTCACTCACCCTCCCAGTATATATATTCATACATTGTACTATTACATTCTTGCGCATTCATTCTCTCTCTCTCGCACCATGTCACGATGCTGATATAATCATAATGATAATAACCGATCCGATAATGTTGAAATCCATCCTCCGGAAACCCTCCAGTCACGATTTTTACCAATAATAGTCCGACGAACACGTATAGGACACATTTCAGCCAAGGATAGTTCATCATCATGGTCACTATATCTATGTACATACGCTATTATTATCCCCCCGTTTCCCACAGGATCAATAATAGAATCGCGTTGAACACTATGGGAGATAGAAACCATGACAGGGAGATCTATGGACTTGCCATTAATTCTCATTCTACTTTGCATTTTATAACAATCAACCCTCTGTCGATGAATGAAGACCGGCCAACCCTAAATCACGGTTTCCCACTTTCTCCACCATAGTATCGACTTGCCTGGATGCGCTGCTGCCATCAAGATGACGGCGAATCCTTGTCTCGGACGTAGAGTGTATGTGTGTGAATATATGGACAATGCCGGCTTGCCTTTGAAAGTTGCATAATGCAATGCTGATGATTCCAAATGAGCCAAAATTGCAATAATTCTTTACAATAAAGCCTCCCTACCAAGCTCAGCTCGAGTTTAGTTTCTTATGTAAAGTATACATTCTTGAGGAAACCTTGAGAGCTAAAGCCACAACCTATTGGCTCATACTCTCCATCACTAAATATGTAAATGAACGGCAATGTCAATTTTCTACCTCAAAATGACATACACCCTGGTAATTATTGCATGCAAGCATACGGGCGCGCATACACAAAAGCACAATCAGGGCTCATCATCCAGTCTCGCTGAGAAGCCCCAAAGCAAAACGCACACCTTCCTTTGGTCCACCCATCATAGCTCATCAAGAAGACCACTAACCTGTTTTGTCTACTAATCCTGTCAGTTGAAACGGGCTATTTTTACCCTCCCTATGTACCCTTTCGATTTTAAAAATTCCTTTCAACTCATTAAGAAAATTGAAAAGTCACTTGCTTTTCAAATATTTTTGCTCATATTTTCACATCAAATCTCAGCCATTTGCTCGTCAGTGTGAGTGATGAGGACACACGCAAGGGCAACTTTTTCCTTCATCTCTTAATCCATTCCTTTGGCTTGTACGAGACGAAGGAAAGAAGGCAGTAAAGAAAAACTTAATTTCAACCCCTGAAGGCAGCTTGATTTTTCTTCCTGTTGTGTGCTATGTGCTTGGCCCTTGACGCATCTAATATGATGGCGAGAGCACATTAAAGCACGACGGTCTTAACCTCGAGGACACACACACATCTCATTCTCTGCACCTCCTTCATCACATTGTTTTGTTCATGCCAACTTATAGCCCGCTCACGCTCCTCTCACACAGTTCCTTTATAACATGTCACATGGGCTCTTCATAATCTCTCAATATGGCCAAAGATGTGCTGATTGTGGGAGTAAAAGATAGACAACGAGACTCATATACGATCAAATGTATTCGGCCACTGCCCTCAATGATCCCACATATGAAGCCCACCAAAGATTATTCAAAAAATCTAACGTAATCCTTTTCAATCTATTCCGTCCTTTACAGGCATCATTTTCCAGCATGTACGAACTCGAGAATTTCTCTTCAGCTCCTTAAAACCACCAGGTCAATGAGTCAACTGAGATGTCGTCACTATGTGACAACGCTTTTGCACTCGAAAGTTCGGGGAGATTTAAAGGTTAGCCATGGAATAGAAATGTCCTTGACTGTTTGTCCTTATGGCTTTGCGCATGCAGTTGTGAAGCCACCAAATCCTTTGCACCACCACGCAAGACAATAAGTCTGGATTTAAATGTAACAATTACTTTAACTGCTCTATTATTACACGGTTACAGCATAGCAGTGACTCTCCAGTCAGCATAGCCTTTTGGCATGGGATGATGATGATGTACAGTTGATTGTGCGCACGGCAGCACTGTGCACTCACATTAGTTTTAGCGGTGGTTTGTGTGTGTGTGCGCTTGAATCACCCTGTCGTTTAACTAGTTGAACATTTCCCCGCCGACTAAAGTTAATTCACAGTTTATTATTGAAAAAACGACATTGATAACTTACATTATTCGTAGTCGTATCGAGGATGGAAAGCACCAAAAGAACGATCTCTTCTTCGTCAGACCCGAGGAGTGGTCCATTCTGTCCAGCAGTTGCAACGAAGAAGACACCCAAGTATTGCGGCTGCTGCTCTTGCTCTTCTTGTGATTGCTGAGATTCGGTCATACTATATGTCTTCACTTGCATCGACTTGAGAAGCCACGAGTACTGTTTTTGGAGTCAATAAAACATGGAAAAAATACTTGAACAACAAGATAATTTCTACCGCCATTTCAGCATTGACAAAAACCTTATGCTGATCCACTCATCACTTTTCTAAAGCATATTGCCATCATACTGTTCACATTCTATGCCGCCCAATACTCTAGACAATTTTTTTGTTTTCATAATGCTAAAGTCAGCAGCCACTTTCTGCACGTTACTATTTTTGTGCCATCACGTTGATCATAAAATCCCCATCGTAAAAATTACATTTAGTTCGTTTCATTCGCATGGCAAGCTATAATAAATCCAGGCGTCATCAATTTTTCTTTTGAACGTAGCACTTTGTGAATAAATTCAGTGCTCATTTTAAAGTCAGTCTTGACAGGGACTTTGGAGAGATAATGCGCATATCCGCGGACCCTTTCCATTGAGACAGGTGCAGAGCAGAAGAAGAGGAATGCAAAATCTGGGGTTTGTAGTAGTATATATTATTAGTAATAATACAGAAGGCCATGTAGGCAAGCTTCTCCTCATATGTTGACCCGTTCCGTAAACTTTATTAACTTATTCCATATGAAGATTTTTAAAAGGAACATACCGTGAATTGGAGAAATCCAATCTCAGAATTTGTCAATAAATTAAATCCTCATGAGGTTTCAACCACTCATGATTCTATTTCGGTTCACACTGCAACCAATAACCAAGTTCCATACACTCACAATAGACTGACTACACTTGAATTCTTTGGATATAATTTGGATGATCAATCAGATGATCAAAGATCCCGTCCCAATTTCTTGAAGGTCATCAGGCATACACACGCACAGTAGTGTGATTTTAAAGTGGCCGGAGGAAGAGACGTTAAAGTTAAAGTGACACTAAACCCGATCAGGTTAAATGCAAAATAAACAATCACTCAACACTCTTCCTTCCTGCAGTTCACAATTCAAGTACTACACTTCCCTTTTGTCTTTCTCTCTGTCTGTCTCTTTTAAATCCAAAAACAAACCCCAAAAAACGTTAGAAGAAGCAGGGGAATTAGGTTGAAACTGGAAAAAATTCCCCTTCGACTGATGATGATAATAATAACAAACAACAAAATAAAATAGGAAAGGTACGATACTGGAAATGAGAGTAAAACTTATTGTAGGAGCGCTTGGAAACAGTTTAATATTAATAAAAATACGAATAAGTTACTATAATAAGTTAAACTTGTTTACAATGGATCCCCGAACCAGAAAAATACAACCGTACCAAAAAATATAGCAAATAAAAACTTGAAAAAGAGCGTTAAAAAGAAACGAATCAAGACCGTTCTTCCCCAAACCTTCCACCAACACCAAATGAGAGCTAAATCTTTAAGTGAGATTCAGGCACATCGAGCATTCATCCACAGCCTAATGAAGCACACCTGTTGAGAATCTCACAGGTAGAGAATTTGCCAATGACATCAAGTTCCCAGGACCAAGGGGTTGGCTTCATCCATCCTCTGTACTGTACTTTGTACATAATCAGAGGTACCTTTCCTACCTGTACACATTTACAAACTCCGCGCAGTGTACATAACATGGAGTAGCTTTAGGGTTTTTTCAAAGTCACACTACTACACTATAAAGCATCATGCCAGAGGACGCTTTTGAGAAAGTACAGACTTGTACACAGAATACAGACACACACACACACACACAAACTTAAAGTAATTCTGGCTATATTCTCATGAGGATTATTATATCTATATACCTTCTCATACAGTCCTCTCCACAGTGCTATTCAGTTAGTTCTCCCGTAGAAAAATACCTTACTACCTGTGTGTGTGTGAGAGATAGTTTGATGGGATGCATGCATGCATGGATTGAAGCAAAAGCACGCCTTTGAATTCATACAATCCCTACCCTCATATCCATGGGGTAGAGAGACTCGTCATAATTATTGTATACTGCACTGCTCAAGCGACTACCATATTCGTTATGCTATTATGATGGTGATTATTATTATTATTATTATCATTATTACAACATACACCAAGCCTTACTATTATAAGTAAGCTTACATATATAGTGAATCACATCTTTCAGAATTATGTCTGCACGAACATTATGGTAGTTTTCAGGTAAAAGCCATCATGGAACAGGTATGAACATTCTGGTGAATACTTTTACGTTAGTAGCAGCAGCAGCAACAACAACTTTTAATCTCTCTTCCAATATATAAGGGTCGTGAATTCAAGTCTTTTCTTGACTTTTCAATGAGATTGAGTGAAAAAAATTGAGAAGAAAAGTGTTTGTTGACACCACATGGCATCATGGTAATATCCCTGTCTCGGAATATCATTTTTTTTCTGCTCAAAACTTCACGCTGTTTCCTCTCTTGTTCTGTGTGTGTGTGTGTGTGTGTGTGAGAAAGGAATACAGATCCTTGTCATATCCGCGTCTCATTTCTCAGTAACTGCTCCCCCATTCATAAAAAAAAGTAGCCTTATCGGAATCTGAACTGAGAGAGAGAGACAGAGGAAATAAGCCTTTCCCTTTGGTATTCACCGGATAGGGTATTACACTTACAATAGGGTACAAAAATGTCACGGATTCTTGCAAAATCCTGACAGTGATATGTTTATGTGCTTATGGGGCTTGGGGTCTAAACTGACCCAACTGCTTCTCCGCCTTCACTGCCCACTTCACTTTCATCCAGCCAGCCATGACGACACGTTTGATCGTTTAAATTAAAAAGGCTTCTCCTACTAACTTAAACAATAATCATAGTCTAGTCAAGTATATAGATAGAAGAAGAGAGCCTACATAACACACTATTCCACTAACTTTTATGCTATATATACAACAGAGAGACCATTAAAAGTTCATGGTATATTGCTCGATTTCATGGAGAGATCATTCTTTCCCATCTCCGCACTCTCATCTGCTATACTTTTCCATGCTGCAGTGGTTTTGCCTCCAAAATAATCTTTCAAAATACACCTCTTTATTCACACAGAAAACTACACGCTCGGCGTGAGTCGCTTTCCTATATAGTTCTGACACTCTGAACAGTAGTATTAGACATGCTTTGGTGATCTGGTCACATCTTCCGTCATGCATTCTTAAAGCAGGAAGACTCCTAGCTAATGTAAGTCTGTGAGGCAAGGAGCCATGAGGATATTTGAAGCAAAAATAATAATCTCGCCGCATAAACTTTCCGCATGCTGTATATGCAATGCATGGAGGAAGGAAGAAATAATAATTCCAAACGTGAGTTGTTAGTACACACAGTGGCGAGAGATATCAATCAGGATCTCTTGCGTTTTTGTGTCTTTATGAATACAAATCACTCCGACGGACCGGATACGAGAAAGCTTGAGCATACATTTCACTTTCAATGCATAAATTTTCCAGTGTCTAGCCACCAGCCATATAGCCACAAACTAAAAACTTTTCGTGGTCCGGGCACCTCAAAAAACCCCACCGTCCCTTTTCTCTTCGACCTTAAACTCTTGTGTATGCGTCTCGGCATGTAAATTTAATCTGTCTCCAGTCTCCAGAGATCTTAAGCTGGAATAATCTATCGTCCAAACTGAATGTTAAAGGGTGACGGTCACACAGCTGTTGTTAGCACCCGAGACAGACGTGCCAAATAACAAGAAATCATACATACTCATCATCACATAAATTATTGTACACACTTCCTTCATAGTCTATACTCGCTTGAGACAGCTACCACAATGACAGTCAGAATCCCGTATTCTTTCCAAGGCGATTAGCTTATTGCTCTTCCTTTAAAATACAAGCACCATAAGGTTTTAGGTTAAATAGCCACGTTTGTGGTCACGTTCCTCACCCCATACCCATCGCCATGCACAAGCACTAACTTCAATTAAATAAATGAGTCATTCCAGACCGATTTGACCATCAACAACCCGTCTACCATGCCTATACACCCGACTGTTACCCTTTTTACAGTTAACTTACATACATATATAGATTAATTTAGACCATAATGAGTCCTGGCTGGCTACCTTTGGAAGACAAAGAAAGGCTCTTCACTTGCTTGTTTACTCTATATTTTTACCTATCTGGACCCCATTAAACTAAAATTTTACCTCTACCTGAACACAATCTTGATTTAAATCCCCTTTGACAGCTCTAATTACTTTTGGACTCATTAGTTGTGTTGAATTTATAATTATAACACTTTCCGAGGCGTGCTTAAGGGACAAACGTTTGATGGCTCGAGTAGCGGCATCTTGAGGCCAAAATTATTCAGAGAGTTGGGCTGCTGCTGCTGCTTTTGAGTTTGTTGTGCGGGCCCGGCCCGAATTTTCGAATCAGTTTTGATGCTTTTGTACCGCGGTGTCTCACTGAGTGCATGCGATATAAATATCATATAATCAACATAAATACTTGAGTATTTCGCTACTAAAGTAGTTGCAATTCTATAGCTAACTGGATTGTTAAAAGAGTTTCTCACTTGAGCATCTGATTGAAGGCGAGAGGAGCCATCCAGGTACATGAGCATTTGTTTTTGAGTATACGCGATCAGTATTTTGACACAAGAGCAACATCAAGTAAAAGTAAATAAATCTTTGGATTTGTTGATCGCAGGATTTTAATTGATATTGACAGACCCCAAGATGACCTCTCCTAGGCAGACAAGAGCGTCCAAGCTAACTGCTCAATCTCAAATTGTCACCCGACACACAAAACCTTCGTTGAAGAAAGTGGATAAACTTTCACCGATTGACACGCCGGTCGTTAAGGAGATCAATGACGATGGCACAATCGTGTGGAATGAAGACACTGAACCGATTCTATTTCGCAATGTTTTGAGACTCAAGCCAGTCGGTATGTATTTTTCAAAATGTTTTTTATTTTTAGAAATTCTTGACGAGGTCACGATGTAGGGGGGATATTGGAGGTCGGTTGACCCTTCATGATCAGTACAAATTGGGCAAAGAGATTATTGGGGCACAGCGGTAACGAGGAATTATGCAGACTTTGATCAACACCAGGACAATAACACAGTTGGCAAATGCATTTGGGAACTGTTTAGTTTGCAGGATCCCTTATAGTTAGCCGCTGGGATATAGAAGAGTCAGAGAGAGAGAGAGAGATAGAGATAATTTAGCCGGAAAGTAATCTATTGCACCGAGTGAGATGCTGGCGGAAGACGGAAATATTATTAACACGCGTGCCCATGCTCTCTATATGACTTTTTCCCATATAAAGGACGACACGGCAGGAGTTGACGGGAGTAAAATCAGACTTACCTTATCATATCATGCAAATTGTTAAAGAAGATAAGCCAGTATAACACAGAGGTTCGATTAGCAAGTTACTTCTTCGTGTATGCGTTGGAATGAAGTAGGGCACCATTGTAACCGAATTAGAAGCGGAAATACTGGAGGATGATGATACTTTTGTAGAAGATTAGGAATTATCTCCTCGTCATGGACTGGATAGGGTCGAAGGGGCGGGTTGCCCACAGAAGACTGCAGGATACATTTTTCGGCACTATCTTCGTCTCACAACACTTTCCTCGTGTCTTATCATCATTCAGCAGGTGGAAGTTTTTGAATTTAATTACAAGTTGATTTATGCGGGGGCATGTTTCTAAGTGTGTAGGCAGAGCAAATGGAGTGATGCTCAGAGGATACAATTCCAGTCCATTTGGTGCATTTAGATGAGTATCTATGGAGCCTTTATATGACATGACAGGTAGATCTGAAGAAGCTTCTTAAATGATTTTAGAAGAGACTGATGGCAGGATCCTGTGGGGTTTAGTATTTTATGCCCAGCGTTCAGGATTTCATGTCTAGCTTTTAGGTTTTCATGTCCAGCGTTCAGAATCTGTGCTTCTTCATGTCAAAGTGGCATTTTGCATTTCAGGTCCAATGAAACACTGGAGAATGATGCTAGTTCGAAAACGAGTGAGCCAAGAACTGGACTACCCTGTGTCCACACAAGCAATATGGAATCATCTGTCAACTTTATTCGATATGAAGTCATTGGTAAGATTTTAAAAGCGCCAAGTTAATGTGGATCTAGGTGGGGTCTAGTAATTAATGGTGATTCGGATTACAGGACGAATTAGAAACAGCAGACAAAATACAAAAGGATGAATCCTTCAGCCTACCACGAAGTATTCTTCGAGTGAAAATGAAGGACTCTGATGTGCTGCCGGATGGTAGATCCCGCAAGAATTCCAATTCCAACTCTTTTAGCACCAAAGGAGACACAGATGCTGAAGGTATGTCGTATACAATGCTAGCTTGAACTGTATTGAATCAGTAGGCCTTAACTGTGATTAGTTGGAATGGTCTAACTATGTACTAAACATATTTCAAGGCGAAGATTTCACCGCACCTCCTACTCTCTCCTCGGGAAAGAAGGGTCCTCATTCTCCTAAACCGGGAAAAAGGAGAACACATACTCCGACATTGAACAAGAAGCTAAAAACCTACGACTCTCCTTCCGGAGGAGGCACATCCGACCCCGAAATGGACGATATGAGTTGCTATAGAGATAGTGCTTCAGAGCTTGATTATAGATTTGATGATGATTCTAATCAAGATTCCACTTCTGAACTAGAGGAATTATCAAGAAAGTCCAGTTTCAGCAAGTCCTTTTCTCCAAGTAAGCGAAAATCCTCTGAGAGTTCTTCTAGTAAAAAGGGAAGGCCATCAACTCCATCAGAGTCGTCCAAACGCTCCAGAACTCCAGTGGGTGTTACTAAAAGAGGTCCCCGACATTCAGGTATATAATCCATCACATGTTAAAAACCACTTTTACAAAAAAAGACTGGAAGGAAAAATATTTCTCACACACGCTGTTTGTCAAAGCACAGAATCAACTGATGATGGCAAGTTGTGACGGAACCAAAAAATGTAAAAATGATGCAGCATGACATACAGCGGTTCCGGGGAGTGTGTGATGTATGCGTCGTATATACTGTGATTATTTTTTGGTGTATAAAAACTGACCATGTAAGAGGAAATCAGTGTTGATGACAAGTATGACAAGTCAAGCTTGTGAAATTCGAAAATGACAGAGAAATAAAATGCAGGATGTAGTTTTTTTTTCATATGTTCAGAACACCTAACAGGATTTTTGTGGTTTATTTTTCTTCACCTTCTTCATCTCTTTTATACCGGTTTCTCGCTGCTAAAGCGAAAGTATAAAACTTTGGTATAGTTTTCTTTTTATATAGAATAATAACACAAAGCCAGATTTGCTGAATTAGACAAGAAGGTGGATTTTGGAAATATAGGACCAGCCATAAACATCAACAATCATATATCAGCTTAGCATGAAATCGGAATGTATTTGATATGCTGCTCGCTCTACATCCTATACCCGTCATGTCGGCACATTTACAGTCATGCAGCATTTTGATGAGCCGCAAGAGAACAATACTTGCGTCGTCGTCGTCGTCATCATCCTTTGTAGCATCTTCAGCTACGAAGTCTGCTTTTGAATTTTTTTAAATTTTTAATAATAATAATAAATTCATTCAAACAATAATAAGTTATTAGAACCTGCGTTATACATAATATCTAAATACATTTACGTTCTATTATATTCGACGAATAATGGGCACGGCTTACATTTTTTTACACGTAGAATTTCTAACATTCATCGTTATCATCATCAGTAACATACAGCCAAGGCAAACTCGTCGTCATCCGTTACATTAAAAGTGATGACGACGAGAGAACATAAGTGGGAATCTCCACCGCGATGGTTATACCTGCCCCTCCTCAGCTCCTCAAAAAAAATACTCAAAAACGATTTTTAAGCACTGTACCAGCTTAACTTGTACGCAGTTTCAATGAAAAAAATCACATCAAAAGAACGGCCCTGGGTTCTTATTTTGGCTTATCTGAGGAGCAAAAGGTGTGGCAGTTCCACTTGGTCCTAAAAACGAAGCAATTCCAGCCTGAATACCCGCTTGGTTATTAACAGAAGCAAAGTTACCCAGAAGGCTATTGCTCGTGGTTTGGAATGTACCACCACCGGCGCCGCCGCCGCTGGGGAAGTTACTAAATGTAGAAGATGGTAGATTCATCCCATGCATTTGCTGTTGCATCTGAAAGTATCATCATCAGATATCAGTTCATTGCTCCGTACACAAAATCTAAGACAGTGCAATGGAAGAAAATTCACTGTGCTAACCTGAGAGATATCGTTTTGTAAGTTGAAAAAATTATTCATTCCTGCATCTTTGGCCATCCCGGCACTCATATTCTGAGGAGGACTTGTCAATGTGTTCAGACCACCCTGGCCCATCAAATTCGGATTGAATTGCTGCTGCTGCTGCTGTTGTTGTTGTTGCGGCTGCTGTTGCTGTCCATATGGTGAGAAGAGACTGCCTGGAGAAGGTCCAACAGCGCCCGTTCCACTTTGATTTGAGTACAATGAAGCTGGAGATGCAAATGGATTGACAGTAGAGCCTGAGTTTTGTCCATAAAGAGACAAAATAGACTCTTTGGTCATCTTTTTACCACTGCCACCATTGTCTTTAGGGAGCTCTGGAGAGGTGAAAATATTTCCTAATTCATCAGAGGCGGATAAATTGGTATTCGCGGCGGATTTTACAGGACTTGCAAAAGGATCTGGATTTGGATTATTAACACTACTGTCATCTGAAGTCATGAGGCCCAATAGATCATCTGACGGAGCACTTTTACTTTTCCCGTTAACTTCCACTAAGGAATTATTATTTGCTGCAGCTGAGGCTGACAGAGGCTGAGGGGATGTAATGGGATTGGGAAGTTTGGAAGTGTTGGGTGTTGTAGAATTTGACGACACCAAAGGCTTTGGTTTTGGAATAGCAGATGGGAGATTTATTTCCGACGTGACTTGCTTCTTTGCCTCCTTCTTTTTACGAATAGACTCCTCAATCTCAGAATCCCAGTTAACCTTTGGTAGGGAAGGTTGAACCCATTCTTGCGCAATGTACTTTTTGTGTTCGTACTTGGCTCGGATGAAACTTTCCAGTGCAACGTCAGTTTGAGGCCTGCGAAAGCTGTCGGGCATATTGGCCTCATACACGGCTCTAGCTCGACTATTCCCCATGTGCTGCATCGTCTGTGCCAAAGTGAATTACATTAGAATGGTTTCAAAGGAGATAGTACGTTCTTCTTGTTTTGTTTTGTTTGCTTACGACAACTTGTTCTGGCGTCCAAGTGTCCAAGTTGACACTCTTTACTCTTGATATGTGTACTCCCAAGTTTCGATGAATACCAGCACAGCGTATGCACAAAAATATTCCCAAATTCCATGAGGCCCATCTTGGTCCTGAATTAAATTGACAATACAGACTTTACAGATACAGAACAATACATTGTTTCTAATTATCACAAGACGGCTCCAATAGACACTTCCTTACCTTTCGCATCACAGTCTACACAATATTTGTTATCTTCATCCCGCAGCATTTCATTGAGTAAAGTCTGACATTTCTCTTGAACTAATTTTAACTTTTCTTTTTCCAGCTTTGACGCCGTACTTGATGAGCTCATGGTTGCTATACAATTTTATACTTTTTTTTTTATCTCTTCACAGATTTGTGATTATTTCAAGGACGAGTCTTCTTCATAAATGGAACTGTGGAAAAGACAAACATTAAAATTAATAACAGACTTATGAGCATGGAACAAACATCTCAACTGACTGAGTTACACCCCTTCAAATATTTGACTCCCTATCAACAATTTTAGATTACTCCTCCAATGTCGGCCCTGGCCATCCGGCTATTCTGCGGAAGTTACAACTTTCAAGAACCAGGAAATGAGATAGAACCTGGCTATGGATTAGAACTTCCCTTTCCCCTTATTCCCCGTTTCTCTCACCACATTCTAGCTAAGACATGAATTGCTTTATCAACCGAAAAAAAACTTTCCAAAACCAGTTCTATAGTGGGTCACGGGTCACTTCAGCTACACTAATATCTGGCTAGATACTTACTTCACTAGACCAATTTCGGTCTGCGTTTCTAATAAAGTTTAAGTTATAGATTCAGTACAATTTAGTAGCGACTAAGTTGAGGAAGCCCTGCGGATCAGAGAGACACTTGCAGCCTTAGATGACCGACACTGACCAAAGCTAAGTATCTAATGCACTGGAAAATATAATAAGTTGAAAGCCAACTAAACTAGTCTCAGAAGCAGTGAACAAGTGCAGAGAAAAATCCCTCCCACCAACAAACTAACTTCCTTCAAAACAGAACAATTTCCTTCTACACTAACTGAGCCAACATTTACAAGACTTGTTGCAGTTGCATAGGCCACAAAAAATTTAACTCCTACCCAAACTTCTCACATCGCTGACTATGCGAGGATTTATGTAACTCATTACTCAAGCTACAAACACATTTCCGCCCTTTGCTTCTTCTTCTTCTTCTGCTAACAAAATATAACACGGTCAAGTAAGTTTGAAAGTAGACCCAACTTTAGTAGTAGCATATTGCAATGCAACTTGTGCAATTTGTACCTCCGTATAGCCCTTATTAACCTCCCAGCCCAACCTGCCACAGAAACAGCCACAGAATTAATGAATAAAATATCACATCACTATATATATTCTACCATTAAAATGACTCACTTAACATTCACACACACAAACTCCAACATACCTCTACTCCTAATCCAACCTCAATGACCTTCGAATTCAACCCAATCAAATTACCTTCACTCAGCTTGAACCAGCCACAAATTTTCCAATAATCTTTTTTTTTCTCCATTAATATTATTAACCTACCAATTCCATTTAAAACTTACCTTAATTCGCAGTGGAAGAGCAGGAGGAGATAGATGCCAAAGAGCCGAAATCCACCGACCACTCGAGCCCTTTAAATCAATACGCCTTATGTGACAGGAATTCCCAACCAAGCCAGTTATAACTTGATTAAATCCCTCTAAATCTTGAAATTCAAAGAGCAAATAAAAGGACACGATCGGACCCAAGTGGACTTTTTCAACACTCTTTATATTATTGACGCAAACAACCAAAGGACGACGACGACACAAAGTCAGCGACCGGAGTGAACAGTTTTCTTACTTCAAATCCTCAACTTACTTGCTCCTGCCTGCATATTGTATGGGCCGCTTACCCCCTCAAGGGGGTTCTATCTTTTAGCATTACAAGGGGGTTCTATCTTTTAGCATTACAAGGGGGTTCTATCTTTTAGCATTACAAGGGGGTTCTATCTTTTAGCATT